>CM059193.1:69103489-69156446 GCA_030323885.1 Branchipolynoe longqiensis | reverse complement strand
TATGTTCGAATGATCCTGGATTTAACAATCCTTAATAAAAGGGTGGAATATCGACATTTTAAAATGTTCTCTCTAGATACGGCACGGGATCTGATTACACCAGATGCGTGGATGGCTAGTGTTGATTTACAGGATGCATATTATACGCTTCCCATAATGGAACAATACCGAAAATTTCTTCGATTTATTTGGGATAACCAACTCTATGAGTTTACCTGTATGCCGAATGGCTTAGCTTGTGCGCCACGTTTATTTACTAAATTGCTTAAACCTGTTTTCTCGGTAATGGCGAGGAAGGGTCATATAATGTTTCCATACATAGATGATTCTTTTATTATAGCATCAACACAAATTGGTTGTGTGAATGCAGTTTTGGATTTATGTGCATTACTCACTAAATTGGGGTTTTATGTACATCAACAAAAGTCAGTGTTTAAACCAACAAAACAACTTAAATGTTTAGGGTTTATTCTGGATACACAGTCCCTTACAGTGTCGATAACAGAACAAAAACTAATTAAGTTTATGACTACAGCGACTCAGCTTATTAAGTTATCAAAGCCAAAAATTAGACAGGTTGCTGTTCTTATTGGCATAATGACCTCATATGCACCTGCGGTGTTATATGGGAAGGCCCATATTAAGTCGCTAGAAATAGATAAAAATTTAGCGTTAACACGAACTAAAGGCAATTTTGAGCGAAAGATGTTTATTTCGCAAGAAGGGTTACAGGATATTGGATGGTGGATGCAACATATAGCAAGTTCACCAAATCCAATCCGCATGGCGGAACCTAATACAGTAATTACTACTGATGCTTCGTTAGAAGGTTGGGGAGCTCATCGAGATGGGGTCACAACAGGAGGTAGATGGAATGATGATGAAAAATCAGACCATATTAATGCACTAGAATTGCGTGCTATTTATCTGGGCTTACGTAGTTTAGTAAAGATAAATAAATCACAGGTTAGAATACTAACTGATAATACTACTGCCATGGCATATATTCGTAACATGGGTGGAACCAAATCAAAGTCTTGCAATCAGTTATCTAAACTGATTTGGAACTGGGCACAGGCTCAACAAGTCTGGCTGACTGTAGCGCATATTCCAGGGTCACAAAATACACTTGCAGATTATAAAAGTAGAAATTTCCATGACCATTTAGAGTGGTCTCTCTCTACACATTTGTTTAACTTCGTTTGTGAAAAATGGGGTACACCTGAAGTTGACCTATTTGCATCACGAAATAATAACAAGTTACCCTGTTATGTTTCTTGGCATCCTGAACCGGATGCTTGGAAAGTAGATGCGTTTGCTATTACCTGGGAAAATAATTATTTTTATATTTTCCCACCATTTAGCATTATCAGCCGAGTAGTGAGAAAAATCGGCTTGGAAGGGACACATGCGATACTGGTGGTGCCCGATTGGGACACGCAACCTTGGCTGCCAGCAGTTTCACAACTGGCAAAAGATCGTATACGATTCCCAAGAAAACTCGGGAATCTGACGCACCACGGACCGCTAGTGGTTCACGGCGACGTGTCAACGACGCCCCTATTGGCATTCCTTTTCTAAGGAAGCAGCTACAGCAATTTGGATTGGACAGAATTACTGAGGATAGGATAGTATCGGATGCCTGGAGGCCAGGAACTGTCAAAATGTATACAACCTATTTAAAGAAATGGGGTGTACATTGTTTGTTAATGAAAGTTAAGCCAACAAATCCAAAGATTTCACAAGTAGCTCGGTTTCTTCGTTCTCTAGAGGATGAAGGACTTTCCTTTGGATCGATTAATGCGGCGAGGTGTGCGTTATCAATTATATTACCTAGAATTGATGGCGAAACAGTTGGAAAACATCATGTTATTTGTTATTTACTTCGTTCAATTTATCAAAGGAATCCTCCAAAACCAAAGTATAGTCGGTTTTGGGATGTTTCTATAGTATTTAAGTTGTTTCAGGCTTGGCCTCACAACTCGTGGTTAGATATAAAACAGTTAGGTTTTAAGGTCGCGGTCCTGTTATTGTTAGTAACCGGACACAGAGGACAGACGATTGTTGCTTTATCCTTAACTGGATTAGAAATAGACAAGCAACAAGCTACGTTTGATTTAGAAAAATTGCTTAAATCGAACACGTTAGGTGACCCTTTATCAACGGTTCACTTAGACTGTTTTCCGAATGATCGGAAATTATGTGTTGTGTCGGCCATACGGGCTTATATATACAAGACAAAGGATTTACGTGCATCACAACAACTATTAGTGAGCTTTATAAAGCCACATAAGGCGATTTCACGAGACACACTTGCCAGATGGACAATTACTGTGTTGAAATTGGCTGGGGTGGATACGAGTAAATACTCTTCCCACTCAACTAGAGGAGCCATGGTCTCCAAGGCGCGGGTGCTTGGTATTTCTGTGAAAAGAATACTAGCGCATGCAGGCTGGAAGACGGCTAAGTCGTTTGCAAAACATTATAATAAACGACTAGAAAAGCCTACCGGCGTTGCAAAGCGTCTTCTCGCCAACTAACAAGAATAGGTGAGAACAAAAATTTAGAATGTTATAATAATAAGAAAGAATGATATTAAGGATAAAAATGAATTATGTAAAGGTCTCCCTAGCCTGAGGCTAGCCTGAGGCTGTTTACCGAGGTAAAATAGTATAGTTATACGAGTCTTACCTTGGTACAGATGATGGATAACTGTTGTTTTACCGAGGTATAAGCCTCGGATAGATGTGGGCTAGGCCCCCCCACAGCCCTCCCGCCACACCCTGCCACATCTATTCCGTTGGTGTACCTTTTCGGTAAAGTAATAGTATCCATTGTTTGAAAGTCATTTTTATCCTCAATAAGTAGGTTAAGATTGTGGTACCGGACGTGCTTACCTCTCCCTAGCCCACATCTATCCGAGGCTTATACCTCGGTAAAACAACAGTTATCCATCATCTGTACCAAGGTAAGACTCGTATAACTATACTATATTATATATGAGTCAGCCTCACGAAGACGGGCCAATCGGTGGTTAAGTGAAGATGGTGGCGTCGCAATTCATAAAAGTGTAGTGCATTTCTTTGTTTCATATTAAATTATCCTAGAAACAAATAAGGTTGTTGTATTTTCTTGACCTTTATATTCAGTATAAATTTAAGGACTTTCCACCATCTCTGTCAATGGTAAACTATTATTATACCGATCGACACTGACATCCATGCTCGACGCCGACAACTTCCACCAATTGGCCTCTTTTCGTGATCCTGACCCATATATACACCCCATACGCTGTGGCCGAATCCGTAGAACACAAGCTTTGTGTGTGGAAGGTCGGGAATTCGAAACACCTTTGAATCAATCCAATGACTTCCAAAAATGTATACTTAACGCTTCCTAGCCTGGCACTCGGCATTACTAGGATAGGACAAGGACTAGTTAGCTCAGGGTCAGGATAATGTGACTGTATCGGATATTGGGTCATCGTACCGACGGCCTGGTCTCCCAGTGGGACAGCATTATGAGTGTTGCCATGATTGCTCACTGTCACAAATCGGTTCCCTTGCTGATATGACCTTAGATGTTGCTAGGATGTGAAATGGGAACAAACACACTTGGGGACCTGAGCCAAGCCTACAACTTCATGTACTACTAACAACCCGCCCGATGGGACAGCTCGGTTTATTACCACGTGACCTACGTGGGACGCTGGGTAATGTGCATAGGGGTACGATGGGATGGTCGAATGAGTTGAGCGCTCACTTCCCGTCCGGCAGGTCCTGGGTTTGAACCGACAATGATAGACGAAATTGATGCGTGTCGCTATCTAGCATGGCGCTCGGTATTACTAGGATAGAACAAGGACTTGTTTGCTCAGTGTCAGAATAATGTGACTGAGTGGGATACTAGGTCATGGTGCCGGTAAACCAGTCTCTCTCCCAGTTGGGCATAGAGTCACCATGCATTCAAGTTAATACCCCTGCTGCTAGTTGGTTGGTTGTTGGGAGTTTTACGTCCTGGCAACATCTAAGGTCATTTCAGGACCGTTACTGACTTCTGTCAGTGTGCACTCATGGCGACTTTATAGTGCTGCCGCAATAGGAAACCAGGCCGCCAGCACCATTACCTGATATCCCACTCAGTCACACTATCGGCCAGGGTGCGGGCAGGGTGCGGGCAGTGTGCGGGAAAAGGCGGGCAGGGTGCGGACAGGGTGCGAGCAGGGTGCGGGAAGAGGCGGACATTGTGCAGCCAGGGTGCGGACAGGGTGCGGGCAGGGTGCGAGCAGGGTGCAGGAAGAGGCGGACATTGTGCAGCCAGGGTGCGAGCAGGGTGCGGGAAGAGGCGGACAGTGTGCGGCCAGGGTGCGGGCAGGGTGTGAGCAGGGTGCGGGAAGAGGCGGACGGTGTGCGGCCAGGGTGCGGACAAGGTGCAGGCAGGGTGCGAGCAGGGTGCGGGAAGAGGCGGACAGTGTGCAGCCAGGGTGCGGACAGGGTGCGAGCAGGGTGCGGGAAGAGGCAGACGGTGTGCAGCCAGGGTGCGGGTGGGGTGTGAGCAGGGTGCGGGAAGAGGCGGACATTGTGCAGCCAGGGTGCGGACAGGGTGCGAGCAGGGTGCGGGAAGAGGGGGACAGTGTGCGGCCAGGGTGCGGACAGGGTGCGAGCAGGGTGCGAGAAGAGGCGGACATTGTGCGGGCAGGGTGCGGGAAGGGTGCGAGCAGGGTGCGGGAAGAGGCGGACAGTGTGTGGCCAAGGTGTGGACAAGGTGCGAGCAGGGTGCGGGAAGAGGCGGACATTGTGCAGCCATGGTGCAGACAGGGTGCGAGCAGGGTGCAGGAAGAGGCGGACAGTGTGCAGCCACGGTGTGGACATGGTGCGAGCAGGGTGCGGGAAGAGGCGGACAGTGTGCGGCCAGGGTGCAGTGTGCGGCCTGCGCATAGGGTGGTGGCAGGGTGCGGGCAGGGTGCGCGTAGTGTGCGCGTAGGGTGCGGGCAGGGTGCGGGCAGGGTGCGCGTAGGGTGTGGGTAGGGTGCAGGCAGGGTGCGGGCAGGGTGTGGGCAGGGTACGGGCAGGGTGCGGGTATTGCGCGTAGCATGCGGGCACGGTGCGGGCAGGGTTCGGGCAGGGTCCGGGCAGGCTGTGCGTAGGGTGCGGGCAGGGTGTGGGCAGGGGGCGAGCAGGGTACGGGTAGGGTGCGTGCAGGGTGCGGGCAGGGCGCGGGCAGAGTGCGGGCAGGGTGCGGGTAGTGTGCGGGTTGTGTGAAAACATGAAAGTGAAACTGCCAGTTTGGCACTTCTTGCAGTAAGACGATCCGACATTGATCTGAATGCACGCGGGTGCAGTCTGGGTACACTTCCATTACACCCATCATGAACTGCGGGAACATAAAAAACTACCACCACCACCACCCCTCCTACCAAGTCTACCACCAATACCACCATCACTGTCACCACCACCACTCCCACCACCACCTTTGCCATTACTACCACCACCACCACCACCACCACTACCACCACCACTACCACCAACACCACCACCACTATCACTACCACTACCATCCACCACCACCACTACCACCCACCACCACCACCACTACCACCAACACCACCCATATCACTACCACTACAACCTACCACTACCACCACTACCATTACAATTACAATTACCATTACCACCAATACTGCCTTCCCAGGCTCCACAGGGCACTGAGACGCTGGCGGAGGTGTGACTTCACTGTGTCTGCGTATTTATGTCGTGTAATAATCCACATTTCCCACAATGCACTGAGAAGCTGGCGGAGGTGTGACGTCACGTTGTCTGCGTATTTATGTCGTGTAATAATCCATATTTCCCACAGTGCACTGAGACGCTGGCGGAGGTGTGACGTATCGGTGTTTGCACATTGATGTGGTGTAATAATCCCTACGTAAACCGAGATCAGTGCATCGATACATTTTCATTCTTTTGTCCTTATTTAATCGCTAACTTGTTTTCTTGTCGACTGACGTAAATCTCTTCCTTCTAGAAATATCGATGTTATTGACGGATTTTATTTCAAATATAAAGAGAAAAAAATGATGATGATAAGACAAAATCAGTGATATGCATATATATTATGATATGTAATATATATTTTATTTTGTGACTATAAATAACAGAAGGACTCACATTTTATCATCTTTATTATTATTATTATTATTGTTATTATTATTATTTATTATTATTATTATTATCTATTTCATCTATTATCCAGTTACAGTTCTGCTGACTACTGGCGCCTCCTGGAGTTTATGTTACACAACCAACCATTCAATATGGGTTTAGCACACACACACACATAAATATAATGATTATGATGATGATGATGATGATGATGTCCTGATACTGAGCAAGCAACATCTTCGGTGATGACACCTTGCTCTTCAAAAAGTTATGTATTGTTTGTGAAATATCATCACCATGATGATGATGATGATTCTCATAATCATCATCACGACCACTGTCATCACCACATCCATCATCACCACCACTACCACAATCATCATCATTATCATAATCATCATCACGACCGCCGTCATCACCACATCCATCATCATCATCACAACCACTACCACAATCATCATCACCACCACCATCACTACTGTCAGAGCCATCATCGTCATCATCGTCACCACCATAATCGATGACCTCTTCAGCTCACCGATCATTAATGCACTTCCCGCCAGTGTGTAGGGCCATTAAAAACATTGTCATGTTCTGACTGGCCGAGCTAACACTAACTGTCCATTTGTGCATCGTTGTTTTCTATTGGTGGAGGGACATGGGTGCGGAGACAGGGGGGGGGGGGGGTTACGGGGAGTGGTGGTTAATTTGTAGTGTTTTCTCTCTCCGGGTAAATTGACAAAAAGAAATAGAAATGTTGGTTGATGTTTGGAACTGGCTGCTGTTTTTTTGGCATGTACTAGTGTTTTAAGGTTAACATCAGGACACCAGCGAGGCAGGTTTTAGAGATCACGCAGGCAGAAACTGGAGCCTCGTGGGGCGGTCTTTTTTTGTGACCCGAGTTGTCACGAAACTGTTAAGCAGGGACTCCTGAGTAGTTAATTAAGGCTGCAGAGTCAGATGGTTTTGGATTTCTGTAATTTCTTTAATATTAGGTTCACCATTTTAATTTACTTTACTTTAGATTGCCATAACTTTTGTTTTGAAATGGCTAACATTGGAGATATTTGAAGTGCAAATATGCTAAATTAATTTTGGCGTGCACATACAAATTCTGACACCATTAGGGTTCAGCAGGTTCTATTAAATTGACTCAGTATTCCCTTTCAGTCAGCAACAAGTTAGCCATTTAAAATAAAAGTTGCTTGAAATTATTTATCTCAGAAAATGACAAAAACTCAAACCCAGATATATTAGGGACCCCCTCCCCTGGGGTTGAGTGACAGGTGCCCCTCTTGGGCACCACCCCTCCCAGTCAGCAGAGGTGTCTGATTGGCTGGCTGTGTGAGCCCAGTCATCCTTGTACTCCTTGCACTTGCTAGACAGACACACTCAGTCTAGAGATACCAAAAGAAGCAGTTCACCACTGAGCTGTGTGTAACACCCATAGGACTTAGGTTCAATGGGCTGCAGGCACTGATTAGTTATTTATTTATTTATTTGTTGTTGTTTTGCATCCTAGCAACATCTAAGGTCATATCAGGACAGGTACCGACTTGTGACAGTACGCACTCATGGGGATTTTATAGTGCTGCCCCACTGGGAAATCAGGCCGCCGGCACCATGACCCGATATCCCACTCAGTCACATTATCCTGACACCAAGCTAACCAGTCCTTGCCCTATCATAATAATGCCGTGCACCAGGCTAGGAAGCGACAAGTATACATTTTTAAGTCATTGGTTTGACTCGACCGGGAACCAAACTCACGAACTCCCGATCTTCCGCACGCGAGGCCTGTGCTCTACCCATTCGGCCACCGCGCCCGGTGGCACTGATTAGACTGAACAAGCAGAAACTATGTGGGTCTGTGTGGCAGGTTGTAAGTGAATCAGGGTGGCAGGTCACTAGTAGGTGAACAAGAGTTGTAGCAATAAAGCTCAACCTTTTCACTGTCAATCTTGCATGACTTGTCTTCCCTTTCTTACTTATGAGTTGTTTTGGTATTTAATGGGTGGAGACTGGCAGACAGTTGTCAACTGGGTTGACCACATCAACACGACTTTACTTAAAGGGGCAGTAACACAACCAACACAACTTTTCTTAAAGAGGGAGTAACATGATCAACACAACTTTACTTAAAGGGGCAGTAACATAACCAACACAACTTTACTTAAAGGGGCAGTAACATGACCAACACAACTTTACTTAGGGCAGTAACATGACCAACACAACTTTACTTAAAGGGGCAGTAACATAACCAACACAACTTTACTTAAAGGGGCAGTAACATGACCAACACAACTTTACATAAAGGGGCAGTAACATAACCAACACAACTTTACTTAAAGGGGCAGTAACATGACCAACACAACTTTACTTAAAGGGGCAGTAACATGACCAACACAACTTTACTTAAAGGGGCAGTAACATAACCAACACAACTTTTTACTGCGGCAGTAAACATAAACTCAGCTACTATCCACTTAAAGGGGCAGTAACATGACCAACACAACTTTACTTAAAGGGGCAGTAACATAACCAACACAACTTTACTTAAATGGGTACTAACATAACCAACACAACTTTACTTAAAGGGGCAGTAACATAACCAACACAACTTTACTTAAAGGGGCAGTAACATGACCAACACAACTTTACTTAAAGGGGCACTAACATGACCAACACGACTTTACTTAAAGGGGCACTAACATGACCAACACGACTTTACTTAAAGGGGCAGTAACATAACCAACACACCTTTACTCAAAGGGGCAGTAACATGACTAACACCACTCTACTTAAAAGGCCAGTAGTATGATCAACACAACTACTTAAAGGGGCAGTAATGTGACCAACACAACTACTTAAAGGGGCAGTAACATGACCAACACAACTACTTAAAGGAGCAGTCACATGATCAACACAACACTACTTAAAGGGGCAGTACCATGACCAACACAACTACTTAAATGGGCAACATGACCAACAAAACTCAGCCCTAATGACACTGTGCCCCTGTTAGAATGACATATCATAAGGAATATATATACAGATAACGAGGCTCTGTCTATGAAGTAGAACCGAAACCTGCTTAAACGATTTGATCACTAACTAATTCTAGAAGAGGGTTATACAGAAGCAGTTTCACTGAAATAGAATTCCTCAATGAAAATAGCACACAACTTACTTTGAATAACAGAGACATTCAAAGAGATTTGACTCTGCCTTAAGTGGCTGTCACACCTCGCCGGATTGAGCAACGGACAGAATTGTCTAGTCTGGTGGTGTTCGGGCGTGATAAGTATCAAAATGTATTAAAATGTTGCGATATTGGGTGAAAGGCCGCTGGATGAACGGAGATGAAACAAACATGAAACGGACATGAAACGGAGATGAACAGATAGCCAATGGACGAAACAAACTCAAACCGGACAAGAACCATAGACATCAATCCGGCGGCATCCGTTCCAAGTTTTGTGCATGTTCAAAACTTGCACAGACACAAACCGGACTTTGCCGGATATCAACAGACTTTGTTCTGTTTCTTTCCGTTTCCCCCAATCCTTGTGGGGCTGCTCTCATTGAGCTGCTCGCCGTGCAGCTCCCCCCCCCCCCCCCCCCAGGTGTCGTGCCGACCCGCCAGTGTTTAAGGTATCGATAGTTCCCCTTTGATGTCCATATCAATAGCAATGGCAGAGTGTAGGGGGGTGGGGAGCTGATTCCCATGTTACACTCGTGTTCCAATAACTAGTGCTACCCCTCTCCCGCCCTCCACCGATCCTTTCCCTTCGTGACGTCATAGAATGGCCTCTTTCCAGAAGCATTTGACTGAGGATTCCAATTATCAATTATCATTGGTTTGACTCGACCGGGAATGGAACTCCCGACCATCCGCACTGGAAGCCTGCCCTCTACAGATTCGGCCACCTCGTCCGCGTCCACTAATACTAATAGATGGTCGGCGAAATGTTTGTACAGGGGTCCCCCGACGCCGGTTGGAGTAGGAGTAGAACTGCGCATGCCTGCACAACGCTATCTGCGGCTTGGCCGGGCTTGGCTACACAGTCTTGAAATTGCCGTGTCACGTGACTCGCGCTGGCTTCAACGTGACTCCTTCTGCTTTCGTTTGGCTGGGTTGGCTGACGAGACCTGCGAAGCTGTGCTGGGCCCTATTTACAGGCAGTGTGTCCGGGCTTATCCCAGCGCCAGCTGGTCATGAGTTCTGTGGGTCATTTATTTATTTATTTATTTATTTTTAATTCGGGGGAGGAATGAACGTAATTGAAACAGTAGTGTAGGTAAGAGTGGGATATTGGGTAATGGTGCCAGTAGCCTGGTCTCCCAGGGGGACTGCACTATGAAGTCGTCATGAGTGCACACTGTCACACATCAGTACTCACCCTTATATGACCTTAGATGTTGCCAGGATGTAAAACCCCCAACAATAATCGTCTTTAATTTGACTTGGCCATGGATTAATCCCAGAATCTGCCGCAATGGAAGCAGGCCATCTACCAGGTCTTCCATTCCGTCTGGCATGATAACGGGGGATGCATGGAACTTCCGGTGCCTCCTGTGATTGAGACATCCGCACTCCTGGCCGCTTGGCTCCTACTTCCGGAATCCCCATAATGGAAGGGTTTTGCTGTGTAATCATAGCTTTGTTTAGTTTGCCCGGCTCTCACCCCCAATCCCCCAATCCCCTCTCCCTCCCTCTCCCTCCCCATCTCCCTCCCCTTCTCCCTCTCCTCCCTCTCCCTCTCCCTCTCCTTCTCCCTCTCCTTCTGCCTGTCCATCTCCCTCCCCATCTCCCTCTCCTTCTGCCTCTCATTCTCACTCTCCTTCTCCCTTTCCCTCTCCTTCTCCCTGTCCATCCCCATCTCCCTTCCCTTCTCCCTATCCCTCCCCTTCTCCCTCTCCCTTCTCCCTATCCCTATACCAACCCCTCGTCCACTCCCTTGCCTATTCACGCTCCACTAGCACCAGGACTAGCACCAGGACTAGCACCATCACTAGTACCAGCACCATCACTACCACTTGCATTACCACTAGCACAACCACTAGCACCACCACTAGCATCAGCACTACCATAACTAGCACCACCACTAGCACCACCACTTACACCACTACTAGCACCATCACTCCACTGGCACCACCACTGCCAGCACCACCTCTAACACCACGAGTATCACCTCACTAGCATCACCTTTAGTACCACTACTAGCACCACTGCTAGCACCACCACTAGCATCACTGGCATCACTGGCACCAGCACTAGCACCACCTCTACAACCACTGCCAGCACCACCGCTAGCACCATCACTAGCACCATCACTAGCACCACTATTAGCACAATCACTAGCACCACTACTAACACCGCCACTAGCACCACCACTACCACCACCACTACCACCACAAGTACCAGCACCAGTACCACCACAACTACTACCACTACTACCACAACTACCACCACAACTACCAACACCACTACCACCAGTACCAGCACTACGACCACCACCACTGCTAACACCACCACTACCACCACTGCTAACACCACCACTACCACCACTACTAACACCACCACTACCACCACCACTACCACCACTGCTAGCACCACCAGTAGTACCACCACTGGCACTACCACTATCTCCACACTAGCATCACCACTGCCACCACCTACTAGCACCAGACCAGATCCATAATGGCGGGCAGTGCAGAGTGGTTTCCTTGTGGGGCTGCTCTCATTGAGCTGCTCGCCGTGCAGCCTGCCCCCCCCCCCCCCCCCAGGTGTCGTGCCGACCCGCCAGTGTTTAAGGTATCGATAGTTCCCCTTTGATGTCCATATCAATAGCAATGGCATAGTGTAGGGGGGTGGGGAGCTGATTCCCATGTTACACTCGTGTTCCAATAACTAGTGCTACCACAGGAGCGACTGGACGCGGTGGCTAAATCGGTCAAGTGCAGGCTTCCCGTGCGGAAGGTCGGGAGTTCGAACTCCGGTCGAGTCAAACCAATGACATACAAATTTGATACTTGGTTGTTTGCCGAGCCTGGCGCTTGGTATTATTAGAATAGTGCAAGAACTGGTTAGCTCAGTGTCAGGTTAATGTGACTGAGTGGGATATCAGGTCATGGTGCCGGCAGCCTGATTTCCCAGTGGGGCAGCACTATAAACTTGCGGTGAGTGCGCACTGTCACAAGTTGGTACCCGTCCTGATTTGACCTTAGATGTTGCTAGGACGTAAAACAACAAACAAACAAAAATAAAGGTTAGCTCAGTATCAGGATAATGTGACTGAGTGGGAAATCAGGTTATGCTACCTGTGGCCTGGTCTCCGAGTGGTGCAGCACTATAAAGTCACCATGAGTGCGCACTGTCACAAGTTGGTACTCATCCTGATATGACCTTAAATGTTGCTAGGAGGTAAAACTCAAACAAAGAGACAAACCACCGGACCATTTGGTAACCGCTTCTACCGATAAAAGGGCCTTCAAAATGGAGTGTTCTGATGAATAAACTGTTTCTCTCCCCCTCTCCCCCTCTCCCCCTCTCCCCCTCTCCCTCCCCCTCTCCCCCTCTCCCCCCCCCCCCCCCCCCTCCCCCCATAACAATAAAGCGAACATTCAACTAATGCTATACACAGAGAAACGCCACTTGTTTCTCATTTTGCCAGAACTTTTGGTGGTTGCTTGAAAAATAAGTTTTTATATGGTTTAAGAAATTGGGGGTGGTGATCTTTATTATTTGATTCGGCGAAGGACTGTAATGAAACAGGGGAGGGGTACATGTAAATACATATCATTACAGTATAACCCCGTTAAACCATACTTGAAGGGACCCTAGAAATATGTTTGGATTAACTGATCATTGGTTTAACCGAGCTCTGGCTTTCACTTTGACTTGGCTTTGGCCAAAACATGGGTGTATTATGAATGTAATATACAATGTATGTGGACACTTTGATTATTGTTCTTTTTTATGTATATACAATATAACCCTGTTAAACTAAGCTTGGTTAAGCCAAACGATCGGTTAATCCAAACATTTTCTGGCCCCGCAAAATACTACCATTTATCATATACAAAAAAGTCTCAGATGACCTTATAACCATATCCAAGTTTGGTTTAACTGTACCGGAAGTGGCCTCTAGCCCGACAATTTTGTTTCGATTAACCAATACTTTGGATTAACTGACTTTGGTTTAACCAACTTTTTTATATGATAAATGGTAGTATTTTGCTGGGCCGCCAAAAAAAGTTAGGATTAACCGATCGTTTGGTTTAACCGAGCTTGGTTTAACGGGGTTGTACTGGTCCAACAAACACATAGGAGAACCCGAGCCAAGTTCAAGAAGGGTGACATAGCTAAATTTGATTACAAAAATAGACAGGTGGGTGGGTTGGTAAGTTTGCATGGGGTGCCAGTTAGCCAAGGAGTGAAACAGTGCACACTGGGCTAGTGGCGATGGGTGGAATGACCAGGAAAGCCAGTGGCCAATCAGAAAGCATGTTGGTTAGTTGACCCGAGAGAGGTGGCCATCACATGAGTCAGGTGGTGGCGCTTTTCATTCTGCACCAAATCAAACACAATTCAAGAATTGCAAAAAAAATGTTGCTCAAAGAAAATGTAGGGGCGGTGTTATAAAGGACGAAGGAGAGAAAGGAAGAACGGGAGAATATCGTAGCAGATAAGTTTCAGACCAATTCACACTATTCATGGGTGACCTAATTCGGCATCAGAACGAGGCTGAGTACGCGTGGGTATTGGAAATGGCCTAAGGCACTTCTGTGTTCCGATGTGTATGAACTACTACAGAAATTAAAGGAGTAACATTTGAAGATATTCACTTTTGAAACTATCATATTCATTTTTGCATACCTTTTTCTATCTATTGGTCAATTTTCATGAAGATTGAGTGATGATCAGATGCATTTCAGTAGGCAATGTCAACAAAGTTGCTCACCTTGGTTGCCAATCTTTTCTTAATTTCAAAATTGCATAACTTTCTTAATATATATATCTAAAAAATATATTTTTACCCTTTTAAAGCTTTTATTAATTTGTAATTACTAAAACTAGTTGTTTAACTGTGTTACACAGATAACTACGCTGACAGTGCTGCATGGTACATGATACCACCATAACTATGCATACTTGAAGTTGACAGTCACATTGTAGTTAAAGAATGGGAAAATCACCATGCAAAGGTCACCCAATCTTCGTGAAAATTGGCCAATAGATAGAAAACAGGAATGCAAAGACGAATATGGTAGTTTCAAAAATGAATACCCTCAAATTTGAGTGATTTCGAGAGCTATTGGTCGATGAAAAAATATTCACATCACTTTTCATACAGCGGCACCTCGCAGATGAGTACATGGCCTCGGTATGATTTCAACATGGCCACGGCGTGAATAGCGTCAATTGTGGGTGGATTTCAGCCATCATCATCATCATCATCATGCTGTTGATCGCAATGTGACAAAGACTGCTTTTATTTCTTAACCGCTGCTATTTCGTGTGGTTGTGCATTTCATAAAAGCTGCGTGCAAAGTGTTGAAGTGCTGCTGGCTTTTGCAAGTTACTAGCAGCACTCTCTCGGGAAGCAAATAGAGGTCTCACACCGGCAAGAACACATCAAGACAGGCGCAACCTATTTGTCCCTGCAGTAGCTGGCCAGGAGATGTTAGGAGTTCCCTTCATCACCGCCCTTAATGCTGCCATGGAAGCATGGTTTTCTGTTAGGGTTTGCTCCCTTAGCCTTTGGTTCTATCAAGAACCTGTACCACAAAGCAGTGGTTTATAACTTTGCAAGGCAGGGGCATCAAACTCCCTGAGGTATTTTAGCAGATAGGTACTGCATTACCCACATACCCATATGCTATAACATTAACTCCCCAAGTAGGTTGAACTCTTTTAAGACCATTACATGAAGGCGACGTCTATATTGGTTCCCTTTACCTGTGCTTCACTTCACCTAGTAATTAACACACATCTGTGTAATATTAATAAGTGCGTGATTTTGCCCTAGACATGTGGGAATGACACATTGCTGTTCTCTGTGGCGGAGTGGTTAGATTGTCTGAATATTTTCTAGGTCAAACTCATAATCTGAAGGTCGGTGTTTCGATTCTACATGTCATCATCACCTTTGCCAGTTTGGATTTCCACTGCTGTGTATAACTTACAGCGTCATCAAATGCCAGTTGCTCTCATATCATGTCTCTGTGGTGTGGGAGGTTAAAAATTCCTTGGGTCGTTAAAAGTATAAGCTCAGGTGTTCTATCGACCAACTGTCTAATGGTGAAAAAAGTCTATTCAGACTTATCCATGATAGGCAGTAGAAATCTTCAAGAAAAGACAAATAATTTGAAGATGAGGCATGAGCTAATTGGTATGCTCCGTGATTACCATGGTTACTGGCCTGGTCCCCGCGTCATGGCACTGCCACTAATGATGTATTCAGTTGCATCGCACTAAGACGACAGTAGCGGGCCATCTTTACACTGACCCTCGTCGTCTCAACAGTGGCCGGTAGATGGCAGCACTCCAGTCTGGGAATCCCTGATAGGGAAGTCCAAGCCAGAATAGTGGCTATCCCGTCCACCCGCTCCACTGCAGGCCACCCACACCACCCCACAACCACCCACATCTACCAAATGGGATGGAGCCGAATATCCCGTTTTGGATGATCGTGGAATTTGAACCCACGGTCAAGTTAAACCAATTACTAAAAATTGATACTTGTCGCTTCCTAGCCAGATGCTCGGAATTATTAGGATTGGACAAGGACTGGTTGGTTCAGTGTCAGGATAATGTGACTGATTGGGATATCAGGTCATAGTGCTAGTGGCCTGGTCTCCCAGTGGGGCAGCACTATAAAGTTGCCATGAGTGTGCACTGTGACAAGTCGGTAGCCGTCCTGATATGACCTTAGATGTTGTCAGGACGTAAAACTCCAACAACCAACCAATATTAATGCCTAGTGTCAGGCTAGGTAATGACATTCTTTTTAAAAGAAGTTTTTTTTTTTAAACCATGGCTAATCAGTGTGCAAGTTGTTATGTATTAACAGAGTTGGTAGGTGCTTCTTTAGGTACAAGGACCACATGCAGCTGGTTACTGGCGACGCCTAATCTAATTAAATTGACTGATTGCATTGAATATTACTGAATCACGCAATTCAGATTGGAGTCCACAGCCAGGACTGGGGACTAGATTCTACATGCCTGAAATAGTATATCGCGGACAGGGTGATTGCATCAGGGAGCCTTGATAATCTAATAGCTAGGACACTAGCCCCAAAATGGCGGAAGTGCGGGTTCAACTCCCGATCTTTGTGCAATATTACCTTTGTTTGTACAACTCCTACAAAACTAGCATGAGTTATACAGCACAGCACCTCAATCAATACGCACAAAGCTAACCTGATTAAGACTAGTTGTTTGTATATGGGGTCAAACCAGTTAACGGTCCACCTGGAGCTTTTAAATAAAATGTTGATTTAACCGAGAGAAGAAAGACCCTTCTCAGGGCAGTGTATTTCTTGTAACTATATCCACTGATTTAACTCGTATGTGGGTTTCTATATCTATATTTCCAGTATATATATGAGTCAGGATCACGAAAAGAGGCCAATTCGGGGAAGTTGTCAGCGTCGATCATTTGATGTCGGCGTTGATTGGCATGCTTATAGTTTAGCATTGACAGAGGTGTTGCAAAGTCCTTAAATTTATCCTGAATGTAAAGGGAGAAAAAATACAAGAACCTTATTTGTTTCATTACACTTTAAGAATTGCGATGCCGACATCTTAAATAAACCACCAATTGGCCCATTTTCGTGAGGCTGACTCATATATATATATATATGTTCTATATATTAGAAAATGTTCAGTGGTAAGTTGACGGTAGATGAGGGAGGCAGTTGACGCGTGAGCAGACAGGTGGCGCCCCCAATTGGATCTGAGGTTAGCTCGGCTGGAACAGTAGATGACTCCTTTAAGGCTCCTCCAGTCGATGACTGAGGGAGCCGTAAGGGATGAGGAGCAGTTTCCAGCCTTATTATACTTGTATAATGGCTTATGCAGCGTATATATATATATATATATGCTGTATAAGCCATTATACAAGGATAATAATATATATATTTATATATTAAAAAGAAATATATGTATAAAAATGAAGGGAAACAATATTTAAAGAAAATTCTGGAACCATTCAATGCCATGTAACATAATTTCATGTACACCACATGTATAATACTTTTATTATCTAAATTGGAATTGTACGTGGTGCGGTTGACTATTACAACCGATAGTTTCATTTATGTATCAAGCACATTTTACTGTACAGCTGGAAGACCAGCGCTCTGGAACGGACAAAAGACATCATCCAATGAATAAACTACATTTAGTAAAATAAAAAGAAAACATGTTTTGAGATTAACAACCTGTGTTGTTGCCAGAGGCCTGTACACTGATCTGCCTCCAGTTGTAGGCACTATTCTACATTTTACTAACCCACCCACACCTCCATCCCCCGAGGAAACTCATAAATCTGGTTTTTATGGTCCCCCTGCGCATGCGCAATCGGCTAAGTACCATACTCCTAGCAGCATGAGCATACAGTTACTTACCAAAGCAAACTAGAAGGGTTTCTTCGAATTCATTTCCTCCCAGTTCATCTACTGTTGCGTAATAATTCATCGTAATGTAGGGCTTTGTCTCTGAGGCATGTTACTCAGAATTGCGTGTTCACTTAATTTATTGAACAGGAAGGCCAAATTGGTAAGAACGCTGACTGGTTTCTTTCCCATGTGTGAAGTCGTGGGTTGGAACTCCGCTCGAGCCAAATCAATGACTTGCAAAAGGGGATACCTGGCACTATATGGCCTGGTGTTTGGCATTACTAGGATAGGTAGGGCAAGGACTGGCTGGTTCAGTGTCAGGATACTCTGACTGATTAGTACATCGGGTCATGGTGCTGGTGGCATGATATCCCAATAGGGCAGCACTATAAAGTCACTATGGTTGAAAACGATGTTGCTAGGATGTAAAGCCCCAATAAACAACAATGTTAACAACCTGCGTTTTGGTGTAACATGGTCGCATATCTGCAGTAAGAATTGACACTTTTTTTTTGCATAAGTACTGCTTTTAACTTAAGTGGAGATGCAAAATTAGCATGATATATTGGCAACAGTGATACCCCAGTTCCCCGCTAGCTGGCAGCACCAACTTAGCTTAATAGCCATCAGACATTGAGGAATGGTCACCATGGTCACGACGGAGCGAGTCATTAGCGCCTACAGTCTGAAAGCCTCCACACACTGATGAATGATCCATACTGCCGGAGAGTCATTAGCAACTGAAATGTGAAAGCTGCCACGTGCTGACAAATGGACTGGACTGTTGTAGAGAATCGTAAACAAGTAAATTAGGAAAGCTGATGCACACTGGTGAACAACCCGGACTGTCTTAGAGAGGCGTTAGCGACAAAGGTATGAAAGCCGCACACACTGCCAAATGGGCTAGACTATCTTAGAGAGTCATTAGCAATACAAGTATGAAAGCCGCCACACGCTGCCAAATGGACCATACTATCTTAGAGAGTTGTTAGCGATAAAAGTATGAAAGCCACCACACACTGCCAAATGGACCATACTCTCTTAGAGAGTTGTTAGCGACAAAAGTATGAAAGCTGCCACCCATTGCCAAATGGACCAGACTATCTTAGAGAGTCGTTAGTGACAAAAGTCTGAAAGCCGCCACACACTGCCAAATGGACCATACTCTCTTAGAGAGTCATTAGCGACAAAAGTATGAAAGCTGCCACACTGCCAATGGATTAGACTATCTTAGAGAGTCGTTAGCGATAAAAGTATGAAAGCCGCCACACACTGCCCAATGGACCATACTATCTTAGAAGGTCATTAGTGACAAAAGTATGAAAGCTCCCACACATTGCCAAATGGACCAGACTATCTTAGAGAGTCGTTAGTGAAAAAAGTATGAAAGCTGCCACCCATTGCCAAATGGACCAGACTATCTTAGAGAGTCTTTAGTGACAAAAGTATGAAAGCTGCCACACATTTCCAAACGGACCAGACTATCTTAGAGAGTCGTTAGTGATAAAAGTATGAAAACCGCCACACACTGCCAAATGGATTAAGCTATCTTAGAGAGTCGTTAGCAATAAAACGATGAAAGCCACCACACACTTCCAAATGGACCATACTATCTTAGAGAGTCGTTAGTGATACTATCTTAGAGAGTCGTTAGAAATAATACTATGAAAGCCGCCGCACCCTGCCAAATGACCATACTATCTTAGAGAGTCATTAGTGATAAAAGTATGAAAGCCACCACACACTGTCAAATGGACCATACTATCTTAGAGAGTCGTTAGCGACTAAAGTCTGAAAGCCGCCACACACTAATGAACATACTGGAACTATCTTAGAGAGTCGTTAGTGACAAAAGTATGAAAGCTGCCATACACTGTCAAATAGACCAGACTATCTTAGAGAGTCGTTAGCGACTAAAGATTGAAAGCCACCTCATGTTATCATAGGTAACATGAATAGTCTGATTCATTCATTCGCTGTTTTTGATCGGATGTGAGGTAACCCTCGATTTCTGATTTAGTCTTCCCTTCAAGGTCCACTGACGGTGCAGACACCTAATTGAATACAGGCAAAGAATTCCCACATGGCTGTTTTCCCTCCCTCCCCCCTCCCCAACCATCTATTTTTACCAACCGGACGGAATGGCCAAATGAGTTGAGCGTTCGTCTCCCATTTTGGTAGATGGTGGGATTTGAACCCATGGGCTAGAACCCTGGTCGAGTCAAACCAATGACTTAAAAATCGATACCTGTTTGCTTCCTAGCAAGGCACTCAGTATTATTATGATAGGGCAAGGACTGGTTGGATCAGTGTCAGGATAATGTGACTGAGTGAGATATCAGCTCATGGTGCTGGTGGCCTGATTTCCCAATGGGACATCATGATAAAGTCGCCATGAGTGTGCACTGTCACAAGTCGGTATCCATCATGATATGACCTTAGATGTTGTCAGGACATATAACTCCCAGCAACCAACCAAAATCTATTTTTGCCCCACAACTCCCCTATCTTACAAGTGGCGCCGCTATTGTATGCGGTATTGCAGTGAACTAGCTGTGTTGCCTTGGCGTCTGAGCAATCCGCTAGGTTTTTTGTTTTTGTTTTGGTCCATTAGTTGTTTAAGCAGGGGAAATTTCAGTCATAGACGACTGGTTTTCCTCATTCCACTGCTGGTCGATAGAAAGCCCGAGCCTACACTTTTTTAACCTCCCACACCACATAGACATGGTATGAGAGCAACCGGCCTTTGATGACGCTGTAAGTTATACACAGCTGTGGAAATCCAAATTGGCAGAGCTGGGGGCACGGGGAATTGAACCACCGACCCTCAGATTAGGAGTCTGACCTAGGAAAAAGTCAGACACTCTAACCACTCCGCCACAGAGAACGCCTGGTATTGGAAACGGGTTAACTATTCGATACCGAAACGCAATGCAGAGCACACTGCAACGTACAGATTAACTTACAGATCCTCTTCTGGCTAATCTAGGCCCTATTAGGCCTCTAAATGCCAGCTCGCTATGGCAAAAGTAACTATTTTGTGCATACATATGGAGGTCGACAGTGTAAGGTATCCACCGTAATTAGTTACCAAGCACAGCTTTCCTGACCACATTTTAATTACACTTCGCGTAAGTCGACACAGTGTTCTATCAGATAAAGCTAAGATTCCTTATATGCGGCAGGCATGCGAATGTCATATATGCGGCATAGATATATGCCAACCCCCAAAATTTGTTGGGGTTTTTCCTCCAAATATGTGAAGGAAGAGTATTGTTTTCTATGGTAAACACAACAGTATTCGCATTTGCATGCCGCACCGATCAGTCCATGGGTTGATCCATTTGCCACATTCGCATTTGGACGTATGGAAGCACCACTATTCATTTACATGCTTTTCAATTTTTATTTGCATTCGCATGCCGCATACCGCACCGCATATAAGGAATCTTAGCTTCAGACTTCTGAATTTCACATACTTCACCTGTATTTTTACCAACATTGCCTGGCCACCGGTGCCTCGGTTTTTAAATAAGGATTTATTTCGATTGGTTTGTTGGTTGGTTGTTGGAGCTTTTCACCCTGGCAATATCTAAGGTCATATGGGTAGGATGGGTACCGACTTGTGAGAGTGCACACTCATGGTTACTTTATAGTGCTTCCCCACTGGGTGACCAATCCACCAGCACCATGATTTAATATCCAACTCAGTCACATTATCCTGACACTGAGCCAACCAGTCCTTGCCCTATCATAATAATGTCAAGCGCCTGGCTAGGAAGCGACAAGTATACATTTTTAAGTCATCGGTTTGACTCGACCAGGGTTTGAACCTGTGGGTTCGAATCCCATTATCTACCAAAATGGGAGACGAACGCTCAACCCATTCGGTAATCCCATCGAGGATTTATTGTGACTAATAAGCATTAGACAACTATCAAAGACCCTATAATACTAAGACGGCTCACTCAGCCTGGACTGTGTAATCAAAATGATCAAACCCACCACTTGGTGCGCTGGTTGTTCTCTTGGTTAAACAGTTGCTATATTATATGTTTAAATGTATATATGAATGTGAAAGATGTGTGATGATGGCGATGATGATGATGATGCTGATGATGATGTGTATTTGTTCATAGCAATTTTATATTGATGTGTATACATATTTACCTATCTCATGTATAATATAATTGTATGTGTTTACATGTGAAACACCAACCAGCAGCCGGGCTGATCAAACCCACCACAAGGTGGCACTGCGAAATTTACATTGCCATGGGAGAGATAGGGAGTGAGCCGCCTTAGTATTATAGGGTCTTTGCAACTATGTATGCATCGCTCCCCCGTTAACACTGCTTCATTGCTTCTCGGCCTGTGTGGCTAAGATTAAAGCCATTTGGTGCCATTCGCCAGATAAATCTGGGGTCCGGAGGAATCCATCGACTGAGGTCAAAAGACCCAGAGGCGGGACGGGGCCAGGGCACCATGTCCAATGAGCACTTTCCGAGGGAACGAAGTGTTTTACCAAAAAAAACTTAGTTTTTCAGTTAAGATCAAAGCCTTTTGGTGCAGTTCACGGGATAAATCTGGGTTCCGGAAGTATCCAGCGACTAAGGTCAAAGGACCCAGAGGAGGGCCCAGGGCACCTTGTCCAATGAGCACTTTCCGAGGGCACAAAGGGCTTTACACATTTTTTTTAGTTTTTCAGCCTTTTGGTTAAGACCAAAGCCTTTCGGTGCAGTTCACGGGATAAATCTGGGTTCGGGAAATATCCAGCGACTAAGGTCAAAGGACCCAGAGGCGGGCCCAGGGCAGCGTGTCCAATTAGCACTTTCCGAGGGCACGAAAGGCTTTACAAAAAAAACTTAGTTTTTTAGCCTTTTGGTTAAGATCAAATCCTTTTGGTGCAGTTCACGGGATAAATCTGGGTTCGGGAAGTATTCAGCGACTAAGGTCAAAGGACCCAGAGGCGGGCCCAGGGCAGCGTGTCCAATGAGCACTTTCCGAGGGCACGAAAGGCTTTACAATTTTTTTAATTTTTTTAGCCTTTTGGTTAAGATCAAAGCCTTTTGGTGTAGTTCACGGTATATATCTGGGTTCCGGAAATATCCAGCGACTAAGGTCAAGCGACCCAGAGGTGGCCTCAGGGCACCATGCTCCAATGAGGATTTTCTGAGGGCATGGAAGGTTCATCAAAAAAATGAAAATATATACAGCGTTTTGTGTTTACGTCGTTGAGAAGACAAAAAGACTTGTTGAGGAAATGATAACAAGCCTGATGGGATAAGTTGTAATGTATTTAAGTGTTGATTCCCACTATCTAGGACCAGCAATGAAGAAGAACCTATTTATATATTATCTAATAGTGGTACTGGAGTCAGTTCCAACCCACATAATAATATATGCAGGTCACACTATTGGCCGACCAGACGGGGTGGCCGAATGAGTTAGAGCGTCCGTCTCCCATGTTGGTAGATCGTGTGATCGAACCCTGGTCGAGTCAAACCAATGACTTAAAATTTTATACTTGTCACTTCCTAGCTTGGCATTCGGCATTATTAGGATATGGCAAGGACTGGTTGGCTCAGTATCAGGATAATGTGACTGAGTGGGATATCAGGTCATGGTGCTGGTGGCCTGGTGTCCCAGTGGGGCAGCACTATAAAGTCGCCATGAGTGCGCACTGTCACAAGTCGGTCCTCGTCCTGATATGATCTTAGATGTTGCTAGGACGTAAAACAACAAACAAACACTATTAGCCAAATATAATCTACTCAACATGACCTTTTACTCATTAAAATACTGGCTATGTTTTAGGTTAAGAATTTCACTTAATATTCATAATATTTTAGTATTAAGTTAAATCATAAAACAAATGTATTTTCCGCGTGCATTTAGAATGCAGGGTGTTTTGAAAGATGAATATTTTGGATCTAGTTTCATATTTCATCACTGAAGTAAATACCAATTGTTTACTAATGTTTTGTAATTGTGTTGAAGTGTTTTCTTGTTATTATTGTCCTCTCTTGATATGGCCTTCCGTGTTACAAGAACAGAAAGCTCCAACAAACATACAAAACAAACAGTTGCGAAGATTGTCGTCTGCTTTGCTGGTTAGAACTGATTGAACAAATTATATAAAATTCTGTACCCATCCTGATATGATCTTTGATGTTACAAGGAGGTAAAATCCAGACAAGCAAAACTAAACTAAGATTGCAAAAATGTGTGCCTTGTTTGTAGAAACTGGTAAGCAAATTATATCAAATTCTCGTCCCGATATCATATTCAATGTTTCAAGGACGTAAAATCAAAACCAAACCAAAAATTGATATGATCGCCGATGTTGCAAAGGCATAAAATTCAAATTAAACTAATCCAACAATTGTGACAAGTATCGTCTGCTTTGCCAGTTAGAACTGGTAAAACAAATAATTTAAAATCCTTAACTGTCCTGAGATGATCCTCGGTGTTTCAAGAATATAAAATCCAAACAAAACAAAATAAAGAATTGTAAAGATTATCGTATATTTTGACAATTAGAATGTTTAAACTAATTATATGAAATTCAGTTACCGTCCTGAAATGATATTAGGCGTTTCAAGGACATAAAATGAAAAATAAAAACACGAAATAGCAAAAATTGTCATCTGCTTTGTCGGTTAGAAACTGGTAAACAAATTATATAAAATTAATTCCATCCTAAAATGATCTTCGATGTTTCAAGGACATAAAACCCAAGCGATGCAAAACAAGCCATTACGAAAATTGTCGCCTGTTTTGCCAGCCAGAAAGTGGTAAACAAATTATCTAAAATTCTCTACCCACCCTGATATTATCTTCAATGTTTTAAGGACATAGAATCAAATCAAAACAAAACAAGAAATTGCGGAAAATTATCGTCTGCTTTGCAAGCTAGAACTATTAAACAAATTATATCAAATTCTGTACACGTCCTGATATGATCTTCGATATGTCATATGATCTTCGATGTTTCAAGGACATACAAATCCAACACAACAATAACACAACAACGCAAAAGAAACCATTAGGAACAAATTTTCGTCTGGTTTGCCAGTTAGAAACTGGTACATAAATTATATCAAATTCGGTACCTGTTGGGAGTTACTACAAGGACATAAACACTGGTCACACCCCCCCCCCCCCCAAAAAAAGAAAGAAATAAAACAGCAAAAAGCAACAACAAAAAACAGCAGCAAAAAACCCTCCCCTCCCCCCCACCCCCCAAAGAACCCCAAAAGCCAATAACAACAAAGAAATAAATTGCTCCCCTTGTGTTTGTTCCCCCTGCCGGTGTGAGGCGTCTGCAATCACTAATCTCGCGTCTCCCTCCTCTGTTCCGCCCCCGCAGCCCCCGACTGCCTCAACTTCATGCACAACGGCAGCGAGCTGATCAAGGTGCGCTCCAACAGTCGCCAGTATCACCGCCTCTTCACGCTGGATGACGATATGCAGGAGGTCCGCTGGCACCCGTCCTCCAAGAAGCCCCAGAAGGCGCGCAGTGAGTACACGCCGGCAACCAGCCCCCGAGGGCGTCACCACTATCGTGACGTCATGAAACCACGTGACCTTTTTTTTGTGTTTTTTTTTCGTTTCTTTCTCTCGTTTTTTTTTCTTTTTATTTGTCTCTTTTTTTTCCCTTGAAGATTTATACTGGCGATTTTTGATAAGTCTGAATAGTCTTTGTTTTCACCATTAGACAGTTGGTCGATACAAAGCCCAAAAACACTTTTAGTTTTACCGACCCAAGGCATTTTTTATTCTCCCGCACCACATAGACATGTCATCATGAGATTGAGAGCAAGTGGCCTTTGATGACGCTGTATATTATACCTATAACTGTACGTTATTTGGTTTCATAGTTGGGGGCGGTGTCTGTTCGGATGGGAACCCACTGGTTCGAATCCTGGTGGAGTCAAAGCAATGACTTATACAATTAATACGTGTGGCTACCTAGACGGACGCGCCGCATCATTAGGATAGGGCAAAGACTGGTTGGCTCTCAGTGTCAGGATAATGTGACTGAGTGGGGTATTATGTCATGGTGCTGGCGGTCTGGTCTCCCAGTGGGGCAGCGCTTACACACCGGAAGTTGGGGTTGGTAGCCTTCTCAGCCGGATCCTATTCTTTAAACTTACTTTTCCCCTAGTATAAGTATAACCTCATTCTTTCTGATAACCAAACTTGGTACGGTTCTCGCATAAATTTACTTGTAACAAAAGCTGTGTTTACACGGGAGATTTAAAACGCCACATATGAAACGCCTTGCCTAGATCGACTCACATTTGCCGTGTAGACGCGGTTCTGTGGCGTTTTAGGGCTGAATCGCTTCATATGAAACGCCTCATCTATACCACCTCGGGAGGTGGTTTATTTGAAGCGATTCAGCTGGTTCCCGGGCGGCGATAGTATAAAATAGTAGGGCTTGCCAGCAACAGATGGAGCAGTAACTAATCGCTTGTACCCGGCAGTGTTAGGGCCCAATTAGGCCGAAATCTATTAAATGCGATCATATTTAACAGAATTACATCCTCAAATAATGAAATTTAAATAAATTAACCTTAAATTCCAAGCGATATTACCGTAGCAGCAACATCGGCGTCGAATCACCAAGTGTAAACAAAACAAACAGCAGTGCTAGCCGGCTACAGGCGCCTGCTGATTCCCGGCGTCGACACACTTTTCAACTCCGCCGTGTAAACACGCTTCCAAAACGCTTCATATGAATCGCTTTGTCTACATCGTTTCACAATTCCCCGTGTAAACACGGCTATATGGGTTAGATGATAGTGAAATGATCCTAGCAAGTATTTTACATTAGATAAAATACCACTTTGTTCATGTATGTTCACCACCTTCCACTGTGTAAGCTGTAGCTGCAACCCGGTGTAACGTTTTCAATTCCCCCCCTTTTTCAAGTTCCCCCCCCCCCCCCCCCCCCCGGGGAATCTGAAAACATAAAAAATTTCCTCGGAGGGAAATTAAAAAGGTTTTCAGATTCCCGGGGGGGAAATTAAAAACAGTTTTCAGATTCCTCCCGCTATTTTCAAATTCCCCCCTCCGGGAATTTAAAATTGTTTAAAAAACTTTTAAAAAACGTTTTAAAATTCAGACCTTTAATATTTCTTTCTTAGCCATCTTGGAGACTTTTTGTGTCATTTGGGTTGAAATATGTTTTGTTGTACTAGTAATAATTTCCATTATGCTATTCTCTGTGTATTATTATATTTGTCATGAAAAATAAAATAAAATAACAAAAAATAACAAAAATAACAAAAATAAAGAAAATTCCCCAAAAATGGGGGGAGGGAAAGGTAAAACGAGGGAGGGAACTTGAAAACGTTTTCAAATTCCCCTGGGATGAATTTGAAAACGTTTTCAAGTTCCCGGGCGGGAACTTGAATCAGGGGGGAATTTGAAATCTTTACACCGGCGTGCTGGGTCACAGCTTCAGGCCTTCCTGAGGGACCAGCGGAATTCGGAATACTTGTATTGATGGGTGGATATTTGAGAAGGGTCCACAGCGAGGAAAGGAGCAAAAACGGCTGACCACTGGGTCATATTGAGCATACCCTTGCAGGATGAGTTTCCCATTCAGTAAGTAGTATATTGTGTGATTTAAACAGAAATCAATGTAGATAAATTTCAAATATACTTCAAACAATTTAATCTGTGCAAAAGATACATAAATATGTGATAATGTCTGAACAATAAACTAGTCAAATAATATTTGACTAGACCTCTAGTCTGTGGAGGTCTAGCCTGGTCCCCTGGCATTCATTTGCTCAGGCAGAGGCACAGGAGTTTTCAGCTATTATCGCTCAGTTTCCAACCTGGTCCCCTAGCCTTTGTACCGGAAACAAGTTCAAACGGGCTCAAACGAGTTCAACCGTGGCTGGTTGGATCGCAACCGTGGCTGATTGGGTCGCTCTGTATAGCGCTGAATATGCTTATGGGATATTTGTGGTATGGTGGGGGTTTGTGGAGGCACCATAGTTGTGGGGTGGGCATGTGGGTGGCTGGCAGTGGCGTGGTGGTTCCTGTATAATCTCTGCTACTGTTGTATAATCTGTGTATAATATTTGCCTACATCACCATGCAGTATAATGTATGCTGGTAATGTCAGATCCCTCGGATAGTATATATATACCCTTTGGATTACACGTGTATCGGTTCTACATTCACTACTCTAAATACTCTCATGTGTAAAAAGAACGCCTTTTGTGAAGAATTTGATGTATTTTATATCGAATTCTGATAAAAACGTGACAAATAAAAGTTACTTCAGAGTAAGGTAAGGTACATTATAACATAACAATCAATTTAATATAGTTATCTCAGAAAAATTACAGAAACCATCGAACTATGCAACTTTATGCATTTATTTCCCCGCATGGAAGGACAAACTAAGTTGGCACTATGACCCGATATCCCACTCAGTCGCATTATCCTGTCACTACCCTATCCTATTAATGCTGAGTGCTAGGCTACAAAGTGATAAGTATCAATTTTGTAAGTCATCGGTTTGACTCGGCTGAGATTTGAACTCCCAACCTTCCGCATGGGAAACCAGTGTTCTTAGCCAATTCGGCCACCGCTTCTGGTCCTGGTTGGTTGGTTGTTGGAGTTGTCCTATATTATCGCCCACACTTAACTGTGTCCTTGCAACATCTAAGGTCATATCAGATGGGTACTGATTTGTGACGGTACGCACTCATGGTGACTTTATAGTGCTACCCCAATGGGAAATCAGGCCACCAGCACCATGACCTGATATCCCACTCAGTCACAATATCCTGACACTGAGGTAACCAGCCCTTGCACTATCCTATTAATACCGAGCACCAGGCTAGGAAATGACAAGTATACTTTTTTTATTAGTCATTGGTTTGACTCGACCGGGGAATCGAACTCCCGATCTTCCGCACGCGAGCCCTACGCTCTACCGATTCGGCCACCGCGTCCAGTCGGACGTTCTGGAGATTGTGGGAAATGTTAATTGTTGTTAATTGTTGTTAATTGTTGTTAATTGTTGTTAATTGTTGTTAATTGTCTTAGCTGCTTCGTTAGCGTTGGGTCTTCCCCCCCCCCCCCCCCCCCCCCCCCCCCCCCCCGGCTGATTGAGACTAGACTGTATTTAGTGGACAGGACGCGGTGGTCTCCGTGGGTTCGAATCCAGACCGAGTCAAAACAATGCCTTTCAAAAGGACCGAATGACTTGAGCGCCCGCTTCCCGTATGTGACAGGTCCCGGGGTTCGAACCGGTGTAGTTTAAATGCAGCCGTCTCAAACCAATGACGTACAGCTGCATAGTCCGATGGTTTTGAATTTCTGTCCTTTTCTCAGATAAATAAATACATTAGGTTGAGTAGGTTAAGCTGCCTTACTTTAGTTTGATGTAATTTTGCTTTAAAATGACTAACTTATGAGATATTTTAAGTGTAAACATGCAAGTTTTAAGTTGTATGGTCCGATGAAACATATTTTTTTCAAAACCAAAACCCATACTTACATTTGATTCTATATATCCAACTTAGGTGCTGGTGCATTAACTAAGGCTTTGGGGCAGCATATACAGAATAATCAGTGCGATTTATTACCCCCATCCCTTTGGGCACCTACTTTGAGACAGCCATTAGGCAGGGCGAGCACTGAGCAATTTGGTCAATCTCATGACCTTATTAGTCCTACCCTCATTCCCAGTACCATATATGCCATTATTCAGGTTCCGCACTACCTACACATTAATAGGTCATTCCTCAGCACATGACCATCATGAGATGTGAATCTGGGCCACAACAGCAAGACTTTTGACAAGCTTGCCGAAATGATTGTGGGTTCTTTCAACTCAAATTGCGCCACAACTAGCCAGTTTCCATCAAAATGACTCTGGAATAATGAATAGTAGGTTATGATAGTCAATTTGATATGTTTATCTAAAAAATGATGCAAAAATTCGAAAGCCATATGACTGACTATACAACTTTAATTCTGGCATGCTTACCAAAAATCTAACCCCCATAGGCTTATGCAGTAACAGGTTCTATCAGATTGACTTCATAGATCCTTCTAGACAGCAATAGATGCTTAATGAGTGCACCAGTGTCTAAGTTAGACCACAGTCACACTACAGTTTGCGACCAATTTGAGACCACCTTAGACCAAAGAACCTACACTCACCAGTGACGTCCTTGCTACCAAAACAATGGTTGCCGATGTCTGGGCGTCGCTGGTGAGTGTGGGTTCTTTGGTCTAAGGTGGTCGCAAAGTGGTCGTAAGCTGTAGTGTGACTGGGGTATTAGATATGTGGGTTCAAATTGAGATAAATGTTATGCTTTTGAAAATGTGATGCTTTTAGCGGACTATGCAACTTTAAATACATTCTTGATACTTGTCGCTACCTAGCCTGGCACTTGGCATTACTAGGATAGGGCAAGGAACAGTTGAGTGAGGAAGATCAATATTGTGCGATTGAAATTTACCCTGCTTAATCAACGAATGTAATAGACCTATTTCATATGACGTCAGCATAGGTATCTAGGTCAGTGCACGCGCCTTTTGGCTGCAGGACAACACAGGGTCACACTGCAAACTCAATGGCTATGAGCAATCTTCATACAGAAAAAGTGAAATATCTCTAAAACCACACCACCTAGAAACAAACCGCTTAGAACATATATAGAAAACATATTCAACGAATAGATTATATTAAATTTATAAGGTTAGACTTCTGCATTTCTATTAATTCTGAATAAAATAGATCTTTTGCACTGCGCGTACTGGCAAACTCAATGCATTGTCAATGGCCATGAGCAATCTTCATACAAAAAAAGTGAAATATCTCTAAAACCACACCACCTAGAAACAAACTGTTTGGAACACATATAGAAAACATATTCAACGAATAGATTATATTTAATTCATGAGGTTAGGGTTCTGCATTTCTATTAATTTTTAATTAAATAGATGTGTTGCACTGTGCATACGGCAAACTCAATGCATTGTCAATGGCTGTGAGCAATCTTCATACAGAAAAAGTGAAATATTTCTAAAACCACACCACCTAGAAACAAACCGTTTCGAACACATATAGAAAACATATTTAACGATAGGTTATATTAAATTTATGAGGTTAGCGTTCTACATTTCTATTAATTTTGAATAGAATAGACGTTTTGGACTGCGCATACTGGCAAAGTCAATGGCCATGAGAAATCTTGAATTATCTTCATACTGGAAAAGTGAAATATCTCTAAAACCACACCACCTAGTAACAAACCGATTGGCACACGAATAGAAAACATATTCAACGAACAGATTATATTAAATTTATACGGTTTGGGTTCTGTATTTCTATTAATTTTGAATAAAATACACGTTTTGCACTGCGCGTACCGGCAAACTCAATGCATTGTCAATGGCCATGAGCAATCCTCAATTAGAAAAAGTGAAATATCTCTAAAACCACACCACCGAGAAACAAACCGCTTGGAACACATTTAGTAAACATATTCAACGAACATATTATATTAAATTTATGTGGTTAGGGTTCTGCATTTCTATTAATTTTGAATAAAATAAACGTTTTGCACTGCGCATACTGGCAAACTCAATGGCAGTGTTCATTCATTCTGCAGCCAAGCTGCGTGCGCATACACAATGTTTATAAACATTGAAAGGGGTCTATGTAGCATTTTATTTAATGTGATAGCATTCGGCGTTGCTATGATACAGCAAGGATTGGTTTGTTTAGTTTCAGGATAATATGTGTGTGATAATAGTGAGATATTAGGTCATGGTGCCGACCGAACTGTCTACCAGAGAGGCAGCACTATGACATCGCCATGAGTGCCCTTTGCCCCGAATTTGTACGAGTCCTGATGTTGCCTTACATGTTGCGCGGATGTAAAACCCCAACAAAAATCCACACTCTCTTTAGTGAAAATGAAGTGAAATCAGCGAAATGTTTGCTGTATGTACTACCCTTACTAGCCCGGCGCTCTGCAGTATTAGGATATGGCAAGGTTGGCTCAGTGTCAGGATAACGTGACTGAGTAGGATATCAGGTCCCAACACTGATGGACTGGTCTCCAAGTGGGGCAGCACTATAAAAGTCACCATGGGTGCGCACTGTCACAAGTTCGTACCCGTCCTAATATGACCGTAGATAGACCCCGCCAGTTAAACTAGTGACATCTTAGACCTTAGATGTTGCCAGGACATAAACCTCCAACAACCAACCAACTTAGTGGTAGATTGTTTCTACCCCAACCTGCCCCCTGAAGGTCGGTGGAAGAACTAATTCTGTGGGTTCGGCGGTGTACTCTATGAAAAAAGGTATTTTTAGGTGATTTGCACTCCCAACCTGCCTTCTGGTGGCAGCAGCGAGAACTACATGTCGTGGGTAGCAGCTCACTGTGCAACGTGCTCTGTTAGCGGAACAAACTAGACCAAACAAAATACAACAAGGCTATTTATTACCTGAGCATTGGTTCCCCTTTTACCTGCAGTCCACTGGGTCCTTTTTCAGCAATATCCAAAAGCAGGGATGAAAGATCTCCGCGGTTTCGCGGATTTCCATTAAAAGAAATATTCACCGATTAATGTAAATAAAATTCCAAGGAATCATGATGTATATGACAGTACTTTGGTGGTTCAAAACCCGTTATTATATACACTTAAGCTGTGTTTACACGGGCAATTGTAAGCCGATTTGGAGAAAGCAAATTATATGAAGCGAACTAGGCGTGAAAGTGAGCCGTGTCCACACTTGCAGTACTTGGGTCGGTTTAAGGCGGAAATCGATATCTGTGCATGAGCAAGTCCATACTAACCAGCGCCACTTTCGGTTAGTCGACGTCGTCACGAGAGAGTGTAGGTTCGACCTAGATATGTATGGACTGAATCGTATTGTTTTGGAACGGTCAAAACTTCTGCTGGGCAGTGAAAACCTAAAAATAAATGATGAAAAAAAATATCTGTACACCTCTAGCCGGTTCTTATCAAATTATATTATATAGTGTGACGTGCTTAATCCGCTACAAGTAAACCGCTACCATCCACACAACCATTGATAAACCGACATATAAAAAGCGCTTCATATAACCCACCTCGCGATGCGGTTTAGTAGAGGTTAACTAGTTGATGCGATTCAGCCCTAATCCGCCTCAGAGTCGCGTTCACACGGCGAATGTAAACCGAACTAGACAAGGCGATTTATATGACGCGGCTTAACTCGCCCGTGTAAACACGGCTTTAGACATTGCTAGAACATAAAAGCCAAATAAGAATGAGTTAGGTATGGGCGATAATATAGGCACAACAAGGACAGTTGAAACCTGACTTCCGTAATTTTTCCCACGGCTCCCTTGAGAGTGTTAAGTCTGTGGGAGAAGATCCGCATTTTCACAGAAATTCGCCGTCGGTGTAATAATCTCGGCTTGATTTCCACTTTTTTGTTTGCTGGAGACCACTTTCATCCTTGGCAAATGAGAACCCACCGAATCAACCAGCCTTGCATTTGCTCTCATGTGTGAGATTAAAAACAAAAGGGGGCCAGGGTGAACAACTGTGTGTGAATTAGATAAAAGATTCACATCTAACTCTGTTCAAGACTAAACGGGATGGCCGAATGAGTTAGAGCTTCCTTCTCCCGTTGTTGGTAGATCGTGGGGCGCGGGTTCGAACCCTGCTCGAGTCAAACCAATGACTTAAAAATTGATACTTGTCGCTTCCTAGCCGGCGCTCGGGATTATTAGGATAGGGCAAGAACTGGTTGGTTCAGTGTCAGGATAATGTGACTGAGTGGGATATCAGGTCATGGTGAGAGTGGCCTGTCTTCCAGTGGGGCAGCACTATAAACTGGCCATGAGTGCACACTGTCACAAGTCGGTACCCGTCCTGATATGACCTTAGATGTTGCTAGGACGTAAAACAACAATAAACAAACAAAGACTCCGTTCAGAGGTGAATTACAACCCTATGTCAAAGTTGGAGAAAATGTGTCTCACTGTTGATGGTCTTAGTTTAGCATTCCTACCTTATGTTTATTAAAATCCAACTGCTACAATCCGATTGTATATCTTTTCCCTCAACATATACTCTCCAGAGTGTTCAAATCACATAATATCAAGGCCTAATAACACAAAATAAGTTTGACGTGATAGAGTCTATGAAGTAAATCCACCATGGTTGAATTAACTGGTTGTACCACCTGACTACCTCAGTCAATGAAAATGACTGCTTCTTGACCTAGATTAGCTTATTACACAGAAACCTCTCAGTTTCCTGCCAATGGCCGTCATATTGACATGTGGGCTCTGTCGATTCAAACTTTAAAGTTCATTTATCTCCTGGACTTAGATCTACTAATTAGTTAAAAAGTTGCGGGTAAATATATCAAAGTATGACAAGAATATATTTTGCTTTTTAAATTAAGAATGTATGTTCCGATTTCATTTAACAACATTTCTCCACTTTTTATATAGGGTTGTTTCTCAGGTTATCGTAGTGCGGGGTGAATCTTTTATCTGTGTGTGACTGTGTGTATGTGTGTGTGTGTGTGTGTGTGTTGGCACTGTGGTGGTAGCCGGATGTAAAGACTTCCTTCCGGGCACCGAGTGCCAATTCAGGTCACAAACGATCCTAATTAGTGCAGACAGTCGCCGCGCGGGGGCGTCACAAGTGTATCCAGAAAACGCCTGGGGTTGGTTGTCTGTGAAAAGAAAGTGGGCGTTCGGCCGGCGTCTCACACAAGTCAACAATTAGTAATGTTATCCAGTTACACACACACACACACACACATACAAGTAAACAATTAGTGTTATTCAGATATACACACACGTATATATATATACATGTATATATTGTCACGTGTAATAACTAATGCCTAATCTTATAGACCAGCTAATATAGTGAGGAGAAAAGAGAATCTGGAACATCTTCTATTCTTAGTAAAGAAGACAAATAACGATACACAAATATGTACTTATAACATATATTCTCAATTACAAAGTGTACAGTTATATATAAATTCTCAATTGTATGATATTACACTCACAACTGTCTGTGTAGTCCCTATGGATGATAGATACACTCAGTCCTCTTGGTGCTTATTCAATGTCTCAGTTGCCTTGAGATGTTGATGGATATAGATGATCCATTGTCTGTGAGCTGTTGCCAACCATACAGGTATAGAGTCTCAGTTGATGATGGATGTACATGTCAGGCTAAGCAGCAGTGATGTGGGAAAAGGCAGACACCACAGTCACCAATCCTCCTCATGGCCATTGGTCAATACTGTAGAAGCTCAACAAGTTGAATCCATCCCAGAAGCTGTAACTAGCCAGATCAGGTTTCAGGCCTAACTGAATTGGAGATGTTGATGCTTCGATGTCTGGGAGTAGAGTGCCGAGAGTGCCGAAGACGATTGGGGGGTGTTTGTAACCTTATGATGGTTACTGGTTGCAGAACTGCAACATTGGTAGAGAGGCTCCGATAAATTTGGCCCAATCTTTGGTTGAAGACTTAACTTCAGTAGGGAGTGTTGTAGAAGCTTGGGACATCTTCACAACGTTGTAACGGCGAGGCGTTGGGGCGGCAGCGAATCTCTTCGGTCCAGCGGTAGTTGAGCTGTAGGTGTAGATGAGCACTTGAATCCGGTCAGCAGCAGGGGTTCGAGGAAGGCGGGTAAAGGTGGGAGCAGCGGTGGTTCCAGCAAAGAGTGTGTGACTATGCTCCTTATATAGTTGCTGGGTAGGCCAGTCCTAACGAAAAGATGGGACAAGTAGGACGGTCCAAACATGTGCTGTAACCAAACTGCCTGTTAGGAAGCAGTCTCCATATATTCACTGCTATGTTACAATATATACAATCAACAATTAGTAATGTTATCCAGCTATATATATCCACACACAGCGGTGGCCCTCCCTTGACTCACACTCTGCGGGGTCTGGCGAGTCGTCCTTCCCTACTCTCCTCTTCCTCAGCCGGTCCCGCTTACCCGAAAGCTCGGTCAGCTGCTTGTCCAATTCCAGGGCCTCAATCTCGCTCTTAGCTGCCTCAATCTCTGTTTTGACTGATCGAGCCTTCTCCACTCTCATCAATGGCCAGAGCATTAATCGCCGTCGTGATATCCTCCTTCTTGACTGGTTTAGACACCATCCTCTCCACTGAAGTGCGTCTCGAGACACGCTTAGATTGACCGTCGGCCTCCTCAACCTCTGACTGATTCCGACCACACAACTCCAGTTCGCCTTCACAGTGTGCAACTCCACACAGGGAACAAAGGGAGGGAGGCATCGGAGCAGGAGCAGGAGCAGGAGCAGGAGCACTCCGTTCAGTTCAATCAAAATCCGGCGGTACAGTGAGTATATGCCCGGGGGCAGTGGTGCGTGCACATATGTGTGGCACCCCCCCCCCCCCCCCCCCCCCACGGATCTGAGTGTGAATAGGATGGAAGTTTGTAGGTTAATCAGGCTCCTCCAGTCGATGACTGGGGGGAGTAGATAGGGCTGGGGAGCAGATGGAAGCTTCCGGCCATATTATACTCATATAATGGCTTATACAGCATATATATATATATATATATATATATATATATATATATATATATATACAGTCAAACATTAGTAATCTTATCCAGATACACAAACATATATATATATATATATGTAGTCAACAATTAGGGCAATGCACATAGTACTGAACACAATCGAAAATACAAGATGAATATTCAGTGATCAAGTCATGCTGATCTAAACTATACAGCCTGAAAATTAAGGTGGAAGCAATTTTACACACATCATATACTCACATCATTTAGGCACATCTATATGAAAGTGAAATAAAAATGAACTTATTATACTTGTGTAATGCTTTATGCAACAGATAGTTTGCTTCAGTCGGCAAACTATTAGTTAATAGACCCCCGCCAGTTAAGCTAGTGACATCTATCAGAAGAATCTGGAACCACTCTATTCGAGTACTTTCCTCGAGTGCCTGTGATTTCATATGCTATATCTCCTTAAAGAATTCATGGACAAATAATAACATGCCTGATTATATTAAGATATTCATATCGCAACATGCATCAAGCTCTTATCCTTGTAATATATATATATATATATATATATATAGAAACAAGGCAACTATTTTGTGTTTTTCTTCTGGAATTTCACCACCGCTCTCTTCATGTGTATCACACCCTACCAGTTAAGCTAGTGACATTTATTGCCAGAATCTGGAACAACTCTATTTGGGTAATTTCCAGCTTAACTGGCGGGGGGTCTATTCTAGCTGCACAACCACATCCTTTACTAGCAATTCACCGAACACATCTAAATTCGACGGAACCAGACGGGATGGCCGAACGAGTTAGAGCGTCCGTCTCCCGTGTTGGTAGATCGTGGTGTCATGGGTTCGAACCCCGGTCGAGTCAAACCAATGACTTAAAAATTGATACTTGTTGCTTCCTAGCCAGGCACTCGGCATTATTAGGGTATGGCAAGGACTGGTTGGCTCAGTGTCAGGATAATGTGACTGAGTGGGATATCAGGTCATGGTGCTGGCAGCCTGGTCTTCCAGTGGGTCAGCACTATAAAGTCTCCATGAGTGCGCACTGTCACAAGTCAGTACCCGTCCTGATATGACCTTAGATGTTGCTAGGAAGTAAAACAACAACAAACAAACAAATTCGAAGTGGTTGTGTTAGCAATTAGTGGAACGCGAAGGTCTCAGATTAATTGTTTGCGGTCACTGGAGTCATCCTGGAGGAATTTGAGGATGGGGGGACGCATGCCTGCTGTGGCGGGCGGAAGTGGTTAGGGAGGGTGGCGTCAGGGGATTGGGGTGGGGGGGGGGGGGGATTAGAGCGAGCGGGGATTGGGTGACCATGGTTCAGAAATGTTGGCGAGTTTTTTCTTAGGTCTTTACAAATTATTCCAATTACTGAAATCCATTTCCGGTTCTCTCTTTGAAGCTGTGATGGCCGGTGTGAACTTATTGAATGTCGCAGTTTACGCCTTACATTCGTTGGAAGCTTAAATGTTGTTATTAAGAATATAACCTGATTTAGTCAATAGTGAGGGGTAAGGACAATAATGAGAATAAAATGTTGTTTGTTGGGGGTTGTATGTCCTAGTCAATCTAAGGATAATAATACGAATAAAAAGAACATGGATATTAAGAGTGGCAAGAATAGTAAGAATAGTAAGAATAATCAGAATAGTAAGAATAGTAAGCATTGGTAAGAATGATAAGAATAGTAAGAATAGTAAGCACTGGTAAGAGTAATAAGAACGGTAAGTCTTACTAGTATCAAGAATAATAAGAGTAATAATAGTAATCATTAGTACGAATAGTAAGTATCAGTAAGAATAGTAAGAATAGTAATCATTAGTGAGAATAGTAAGTATTAGTAAGAATATAAGAGTAAGAATGGTAAGCATTGATACATATAATAAGCACTATTAAGAATAATAAGAATGGTGAGAATAGTAAGGATAATATGGAGAGTGAGAATAGTAAGATACAATAATAAGAATATCAATAATAGTAAGGATAATAGGGATAGTAAGGATACTGAGAATAGTAAGAACAGTAAGATATGATAATAAGAATAGTAAGAATACTAAGGATAATAGGGATAGTAAGGATAGTGAGAATAGTAAGAATAATAAGATAGAATACTAAGAATAGTAAGATAAAGAATATCAGTAAGAATATTAAGGATAATAGGGATAATAAGGATAGTGAGAATAGTAAGAATTGTAAGATAGAATAATAAGAATAGTAAGAATATCAGTAAGAATAGTAACGGTAATAGGGATAGTAACGATAGTCAGGAAAGTAAGAATTGTAAGAATAGTAACAATAATGTATGGGTAGTACACTGCACTGACCTCTCAGGCAAGGAGCCACATAAACAAATAGGCATGGATAGGGTGATTGCATCAGGAAGACTATGTAGTGTAATGGTTAGCACGCTAGTCCCAGAATAGCAAGAAATGTTGGTTTGAGTCATACTCTAGGCAAAATATTTTGAACCTACCCTGTGCACGTAAAGCGCATTGCCTGTATGTATGTAATAGTAAGCATTAAATGACTTATGGACGTAAATCATTTAAATGACTTTCAATTCCAGGGGGACAAGTGTAGTAGACTGCGCTGACCTCTCAGGAAAGGAGCTGCATAGATGGGGAGACATGGATAGGGTGATTGCATCAAGGAGCCCAGGTTGTGTAATGGTTAGCATACTAGCCCCTGAATGGCAGGAACTGTGGGTTAAAATCCTGCGATATGCACAATTTTTCACCATTTTTTTCATCACCCCCCATGACAATATTAAAGATTCTAAGAATATTAAGAATAGTGAGAATAGTGAGCATACTAATAGTGACAATAATAATATCTGCTGATTGTTGTCGTTAATTTCTATCTACATCTGTGTGTAATGTCCCAAGTTTTATATTGGAAAGCCTCTTTGATGAATCTATTTTACTGCTGCAAGATCATTGCTCTGGTGGCAACAAAGATTATAGCTTATCAGACTAATTCAGTTAGGATGAGGCTAAATTGAAGCTATTGTCAAAGGAAAGTTTTCTTTTTTAACGATGCCTCTAGAGCATATTGATTTTTATCATCGGCTATTGTTGGACATCAAACATTTGGTCATTCTGATATATTTCTTTGGAAGAAACCAGCTGCCTCCACATGGGCTACTCTTTCTGATAAGCAGCAACGGGTCTTTTATATGAACTTTCCCACTGGCAGGACAGCACATACCACAGCTTTTGATGAACCAGTTGTGGACCACTGGTTGGAACGGAAAATAGCCCAAACTGCAAATGGGTCCACTGAGCAGGATTGATCGGATGACCCACACCTTCATAGGTGGACACTCTACCGCCTGAGTTAATTCTCGCTCCCCCGTGTGCAGTGTACATGCCAGACACACGGGGCACACACTGGACGGTGTGTGTATGTGGTGCACTGGTGGAGCCGCAGTGAGCGCTGAGGCCTGCACAAAGGTGGTCGGTGCGTAGGGGGTGGGATAGGGAGAGTGACCAGAGTTAGTACTCTGTAGTTGGGGTGTCAGCAGCGGTCAACTATTTGGGGGACCACCTAGGACTGTCAAATGAGTTGCGCATCCATCTCGCCCATTGGTAGATAGTGGGATACGAAGCCTTGGGTTAAAACCCTGGTCGAGTCGAACCAATGACTTAAAAATGTATAATTGTCGCTTCTTAAGCCAGGCGCTCAGCATTATTAGGATGGGGCAAGGACTGGTTGGCTCAGTGTCAGGATAATGTGATTGAGTGGGATATCAGGTCAATGTACTGGTGGCCTGTTCTCCCAGTGGGGCATCACTATGAAGTTGCCATGAGTGTGCACTATCACAAGTCGGTACCCATCCTGATATGACCTTAGATGTTGCCAAGATGTAAAACTCCCAACAACCAACCAACCAACCTTTTGGGGATGGAAGATAACCTCTCTTCCGGCATTGCAAACACACCAGGTCACAGCTTCAGGAACCAGTGGTAAACAGGAGCTCGGACAGGTCCATTTGCAACTAAGCGGCTTATCATGTCACTGATAGTCCGGCCATTAGGTGGCGCCACCTTAGCCGAGGCATCGCTGACTGGATTAGGGATGGCCGGGTGACTTAACAATAACAGATTGCGGAGTTGATAGTATGCAGGAGCAGGGACGGCTGAAGGTTCCGGAAACCCAGTATGCAGGAGCAGGGACGGCTGAAGGTTCCGGAAACCCAGGCAGTCGACAGAGGCGCCATATGCTCAATCAATCAATAGTTCCGTCGTCTAGTCGAGGGTTGGATGAAATGGTTCTCCACTTGTCCCGATGGTGTGCTGTTCTGATAGACTGTGAATAATTCAAGCCTGTCCACCGTGAAATATTTGTAAACCATGATGTTCTTGGTCTCCCTCTCCCTCTGCTGCCATTCACCTTCCCTTCCAACAATGTACGGTATATTGAACTCTGACGAATATGCTAGCAGGCACCAAAATATAATTTCTAGATAGATATTTAGAAGGATTATACTTGTAAGGGCGCCGAATTTCAGCTTTCCCAGGGCAGGTTATGTGCAAGAGTGGTATAAGACTAACATTACTGTCAAATAATAGCACAAAAGGTACTGCCATTACCACTGATTACTGCCTAGTAATAATAATATTAAAGTGATATTCATCCGCCAAGTTTGCCTTTTCCTATGCAGTAATTATGCTGTGATTTACTACTTATCTATTTTGTATTCAAGTGATTGTATTCCTTTGATTAACTATCTCAGAACCAAGGCATTGGGGAGAGGGGGGGGGGGCGTTAGGGGATCGGGGGTGCAGCTGTTACAAAATACTGTAATTTTCAAGGATGAATTATTTATTTTTCATTGTTCACACCAAATTCTGAACATAGGCTTTGTTTTGAATTTTGAAGCACAGATGCACAGCATGGCAGCAAAATACGGCAATAACTGTTTAATGAGTGCAACAATATCTCAATTTGGCTATGAAGGTTCAAGTCTAGGTAAGTATCTTTGTTTCTTTCATCGGACTATACACCTTCTGCCCCCTCCTGATATGACCTTAGATGTTGCTAGGACGTAAAACAACAATAAACAAACAAAAACAGCTTCTAAGGCTTATACTTTTGCTGTCGTTTCTTCCTGGCCATAGAGGTAAAATAATTGTATGTCCACCATTGCAAGGTATATATATTCATGTCATTGCTCATGGACACAGCTGACTCAGAGGCATGAGTGGGTTAATCAAGGCTTGTATTCGGGTGCTGCCCACCCGACGGCATGTACATTGACTGTGTATCATCGGGCAAGAAGCGAATGAGCGAAGGCCCCGATATATTGGGAAAATGAAATGTGATGAGGGCATATGAGTCATGTGAACGATTTAACAAACGAGTAATCAATTACGTTAAAGTACAATAGCAATAGTTAATGATAAAAATATGAGATAACAGTAGAGGGTAAATTATCAGAAATGTGACATTTAAGTAGGTGTGATCTGTCAACTGCGCGGGTGTCAGTCGCTCATTAGATGGTATTCTTTATTTTTTAGTTTAAATGCTTGATTGGTTTTTGGTTTTGTTGATTGTTGTGGGCACAATCAACTGCAGGTGTGGGTGGGTGGGTAAAATTGGAGGTGGGAAGTGGTCAGTGCGGGCGTTTGGAGAAGACTGACCAGCTTCGGTGGCTCCGGAAGACCCCAGGATAGTGCCTGGCCATGATGGCTGGCAGGAGTTGTTATATAGGCTGGAGGGGGGAAGATGGCTTCCCCCCTCTCCCCCCCCCTCATCACTCACTCCCCCCCCCCACCACCACCACCACAGTAGTGGCAGGGGGGGAGGGCTTCGGCCTTGAGCCTGCCATGTCCAGCAATGACACCGAATGAGCGACCTCGCTCATTCAAGACTATTATAATAGCACATTAGTAACTGCTACATTAAATAAGATTGCTGTGTTTACCCAACTTCTAACCCGAGACTGTAGTGTGAGATTCGACAGTTAAGTGGCGCCAGTGGTAATGAGAACAATGTATTTGAATCATAATTCCCTGGATTTGTGTTTGGTGTCATTTTAGGTTTTAATCCTTGACATTTTTTTTTTTTTTTTAAATTCTGGCAATCAGCTATAACTAATTGGGCAATGCAATTAAAATCAGCATCCAATGGATTTGGTGTTAAGCTTTTTGTAGGGCTACACTAGGCGATTATTCATCGCAATGGAAGATTATTTTACCTCCAACCCGACCACAGAGATGGCGGTGGCAAGAACTAATGTTGTGGCGTTAGGACAGAGTGGACAAGGACTGGTTAGCACAGTATCAGGGTAATCTGACTGAGTGGGATATCAGGTCATGGTGCCAGCAGTATGGGGTGTCCCAGTGGGGCAGCACTATATAGAAGTCGCCATGAGTGTTCACTGTCACAAGTCGGTGCCCGTCCTGCTATGACCATAGATGTTGCTAGGATGTAAAACCACAACAAACAAACAGACTTGGCTCAGTGACAAAATGGGAATACAGGGCGCTGTAGACAGATATCCCGACATGGTCTTAGTAAAGTTGCATAGTCCGATGGTTTTGAGTTTCTTTCATTTTCTGAGATAAACATATTAGGTTGTTCATTATAATCTACTTTATTTTAGTTTGAAGTAACTTTTATTTTAAATCGCAAACTTTTGAGATATTTGAAATGGAAACGTGCCAAATTAATTTAGGCAAGCTTGCCAAAACTCTATCACCATAGGCTTCTGCAGTAACGGGTTCTATTAATTGACTCAGTAGTCCCTTCTATGTGCCCGTAAATGTTTAATAAGTACACCAGTATCTAATGGCCCTGTCACACTACGACGTAACAACGTCGGCGTAGGGAGAACGTGAAGAACGTTGAACTTCTCGGCATAGTATGCAAATTTGGGCACAAGTTGAATGTGGATGCAGCGTAGTTGACGAGAGCGTAACGTCGGTAAAGCGTAGTGATACCGTCATTCAACGAGAGAGGACAACTTCATTACGTTCACGGAACGTTATGAGCGTTATTCCATCACCAGAACTACGTTATGTGATGGCAAAATGTTGAACGTACATTGAACATATGTTCTCCTGATGTTATCCTGACGTTATCCTGACATTATCCTGACGTTATCCTGACATTCCCATTACGCCGCATGGACGTTTCCACCGGGTTTAATGTGGGTCAACGTAGTGCAACGTAGTTGAACGTAGTGACTAACGTTTTAATAACGTCTGTTTAATGTCATTGACGTTCCCCGAACGTGTACAGAACGTACGGCGAACGTAAACCTTTACGTTCGAGGTACCTCAAAAGTTTTGAACAAGTCCAAAACCTCGACGTAACTCAACGTAACACGACGTAACGTGACGTAGCTCCACGTCAGTCTAACGTCATTCCGACATCATCATAACGTAATCCAATGTACGTCAACATAATGATGAAAAATCACCACGTCAGGCTTACGTTGGCTCATTACGTCATAGTGTGACAGGGGTATAAGGTAGATATGTAGAATCAAATCTAGATAATTGTTTTGGTTTTGAAAATTTGATGTTTTCATCGGACTATGCTGCTTTAATATAACCTACACAATCAGTATTACTAGATCAGTAAGTAATGGGATATAGATAAGTCCCCATGAGTGCGCACTGTCACAAGTCGGTACCCGTCCTGATATGACCTTAGGTGTTGATAGGACATAAGCCATCATCAACCAAACTGGCATCCTATGCCAATGTAACGCACTTCTCAAATGATTCAGTGAGTCAGCTGCAACTTCTCCTGGATTTAATTCGGGTAACAACTAAAAAGGCTTTATTTATTCAACACTTCTCATTGGGAGGAATTAATGGAACGTTCGGGTGTTGATATGGTTTTGCTCGACAGTATTCCATTTCCGGTTCTTTTCATCTCAGCTTGTCCAACTTCCGGTACTTTCTCTTGATTTCTTCATCTTCGTGCGGTTGTCACGTCAGTAACACTCATCAACTAACTCCTGGCACACTTCTCAAATTCCGTGAATTGTTCCTCGCAGCCAATTTCTTTTTCTTTTCTTTTTCTTTAAGATTTATACTGCCTATTATGGATAAGTCTGAATAGACTTGTTTAAACTATTAGACAGTTTGTCGATAGAAAGCCCAAGCCTACACTTTTACTGACCCAAGGGATTTTTAACCTCCCACACCACATAGACATGGTATGAGAGCAATCGGCCTTTGGTGACGCTGTAAGTTCTACACGGCGGTGGAAATCCAAATTGGCAGAGGTGGGTTGGGGGCACGGGGAATCGAACCACCAACCTTCAGATTAGGAGTCTGACCTAGAAACAGGTCAGACACTCTAATCACTCCACCACAGAGAACACCACAAATGAATATCCAATGATTAGCGAATACTGAGATTTCTATGGTTGATCTTAATTTTATCGAAGTAACTGATGTAATTCAGTGTTGCTGAATTGTTTCGCCGCCCCTCCCTGCTTATAGATTGTACAACCCCCACCCACCCCACCCCACCCCACCCTCCACCCACATACACATACAACTACACCCACATACAGGGATCCCATTTCTCAGCGAAATCACTGATTCCACCGAAAACTGCGTTTCTAAAATAGCCGGCCAAAAATCCTGTCTGCAAAGAAAAACACCCTAAATCTTTCAATTATTTGTTAGACTTGAAGTCTTAAAACAGTTGGATTTTTCAAGGCCCAAATATCTCCAAAGTAGGTGCCAGATTGCAACATTTTAATCATAAGTTTAAAAGAATGTCGGGGGGGGGGTGGAATGTCCCCAAAGAGCCTAAGGTTTTTCAGGGATTTTGTCCGCACTGGGACCCCTGCACATACCAACATACATGCGTACACGCTGACCCCAATACCCACCTATACCTCACACACATTTCCCACACCCGCACCACACCTCACACCCTGTCACACCCACACATCAACCCCCTCCCCCCCCCCACACACACACACAAACGCCACCACCAGTATACCAACCCACCCCTCCCACCAAGACACACTGTAGTAGTATGTACTGTCCTCTCAGGCAAGTAACAACATAGACAGCTATGCGTGGGTAGTGATATCAGTGAGCCTAGGTGGTGTAATGGTTAGCACACTGGCCTGGAATGCAAAGAGATGTGGGTTTGAGTTCCACTCTAGGGGCAATATTTCCCATTTTCATCTCTCCCCCCCCCACCCCCCCCCCATGACATTGGTTGCCGTGACCATGATCCTGTACAAGCTATGTGCTGTATGGTTGTTGAACCTACCCTATCTATGTATGTGTAAGTCCATTGCCTGTATGTATGTAATTGTAAGCATTAAATGACCATTTAAAAGACTTACAATTCCAGGGGGACGAGTGTAGTAGGCTGCACTGACCTCTCAGGCAAGTAACCACAAAGACAGGTAGCCGTGGGTAGTGTGTTGATATCAGGGAGCCTAGGTGGTGTAATGGTTAGCACACTGGCCTGGAATGCAAAGAGATGTGCGTTCGAGTCTCGCTCTAGGCGCAATATTTCCCAATTTCATCATCCCAATGACACACACCCACACCTCCCACCAACACACAGCTACACACATCCATACATGTCCGCACAACAACTCACATACCATTCACCAACCGACACACTTCCACAAGCTCATCACCCTCTCACACACGTACATACTCAACCCCAACCGACTCAAACCAATGACAACTTCCACAATCTCATCACTACCTAGCCTGGCACTCGGCATTACTAGGATAGCGTAAGGACTGGTTAGCTCAGTATCGGGATAATGTGACTGAGTGAGATATTGGGTCATGGTGCTAGCAGCCTGATCTCCCAGTGGGCCAGCACTATAAAGTCGCCATGAATGTGTACTGTCACAAGTTGGTGGTACCCGTCCTGATATGACCTTAGAGATGTTGCTAGGGCATAAAACCCAACCAAACAAACCATACGTGGTGCTTGGCATTATCAACGATTGTAGCAACACTGACTAATGCGAATGAGTATTACAGCCATGGTGGAATTCTGAGTATCAAATTCCTGCTATGGGCAGAGAGCGTGTATATAAACAGATGAGAGGGACAACTCCCATACTAGAGCATGTAACATCTGCCGACTGTGGCGCTCCAAGTGGTGGTTGTTGAACAGCTTAAGCATATGGGCAAACCTCAAGGCATTTTCAATGGCAGTGAGCAATCTTCATACAGAAAACGTTAAATATCTCTAAAACTACAAAACCTAGAAACAAACTGATTGGAATACACATAGAAAACATGTTTACCAACAAGATTATATTAAATTGATATGGTTAGGCTTCTGGATTTCTATTAATTTTGAATAAAACTGACGTTTTTCACTACGCTTACGGCAAACTCAAGGCATTGTCAATGGCCTTGAGCAGTCTTCGTACAGAAAAAGTGAAATATCTCTAAAACTACACTACATAGAAACAAACTGTTTGGAACACATATAGAAAACATATTTAACAATGAGACTATATTAAATTTACATGGCTAGGGTTCTGAATTTCTATTAATTTTGAATAAAATACACGTTTTGCACTACACGTACGGCAAACTCAAGGCATTGTCAATGGCGGTGAGCAATCTTCATACAGAAAACGTTAAATATCTCTAAAACTACACCACATAGAAACAAACCGCTTGGAAGACATATAGAAAACATGTTTACCAAAAGGATTATATTAAATTGATAAGGTTAGGCTTCTGGATTTCTATTAATTTTGAATAAAAACAAATGTTTTGCATTGAGCGTACCGGCAAACTCAAGGCTTGTTCAACACTAACCGCCAGGAACGCCACTGTAGCCTGTGTTACCGTTTTTCGCGGGAGTTGTCCCTCTCATCTGTTTATATACACGCTCTCTGCTATGGGGAAAGATAGAATCAGGGATGAAATATCGCCGCGATTTCGGAGGTTTCCGGGAATTTTCAATCCCGCAGCACCATCAGCATATACTAATATGTGGTGCAGACACCGCAGCACTATCAGCGTATACTACTAATAAATACTCCAAAACGCTGCAGCACCATCAGCGTATACTAATATGTGGTGCAGACACCGCAGCACTATCAGCGTATACTACTAATAAATACTCCAAAACGCTGCAGCACTATCAGCGTAATCTACTAATACATGCTTCAAACGGTGCAGTGCTATCAGCAAATATCAATATATATAAAACTGGACTTCCGGAAATTTTCCGCGTTTCCCTGACAATGCTAAGCCTATGGCAGAATATCGGTATTTACGCTTTTTTCCCCAGAGACCACTTTCATCCTTGTAGACTGAGGTGAGGCGGGGTGGGGGTGGGGGTGGGGGGGGGGGGGGGGGGGGGGGAGGGGAGGGGGGAGGAGGGGGAGAGAAGGTGGATCTCTGATTCTGCCAGATCGCAGTATATGTGAAGAGTTCAGGCAAAAAACCCTCTAGGCGCCGATAGAATTTAAATAAAAGATATTTACCTGAGGGTAATATTAATTCTCACTAATTCCACGTTTCTTGTAATGAAATGGTTATGGAGCAATGAAGGATGAAATAGGAACGTAAACAAAAGAACCTTTTGAAGGTTTGACTCCAATGTTCATCTCAATTTTTGGATTGGTGTTTACGGGGTTTTGCGCCTAGCTCATCATATTGCCTGAGGCAAACTGACACTTTATATACTACTAACATTCAGATTTCCCAAGGAAGTTCCCTACTTTGGTTGCAAATATGTTGGGTTTTGTTGTTGTTGTTTTACGTCCTAGCAACATCTAAGGTCATATCAGGATGGGTACCGACTTGTGACAGTGCGCACTCATGGCGACTATATAGTGCTGCCCCACTGGGAGACCAGGCTGCCAGCACCATGACCTGATATCCCATTCAGTCACATTATCCTGACACTGAGCCAACCAGTCCTTGTCCTTATCCTAATAATGCCGAGTGCCAGACTAGGAAGCGACAAGTATAAATTTGTAAGTCATTGGGTTGACTCAACCAGGGTTCGAACCCACGACCCCCCGATCTATCAACACGGGAGACGGACGCTCTAACTCATTCGGCCATCCCGTCTGGTATTTTAGGTACCAAAACACCTGGTATTTTAGGTACCAAAACACCTAACTAAATTTGATCCTACATATATTCAATACTGGTGCACCCATTACGCATATACGTCAATTCAATAGAACCTGTCACTGCTGAAACCTCCGGTGTCCACCATTTCGGTGTGCACGCCAGTATTAATTTGGCATGCTTTCAATTCAAATATCCCCACAATGAACCCTTTAATGAAATAAAAGTTTCTCCATGACCACGTCTTTTTATATTAATGTAAAGCCATTGTCACACCTCACCGGACTGAGCACCGGAGACCACAGGACAAAGAATTGTCTAGTCCGGTGCTTTCCGGTGACAAAAAGTATCGAAATGGAGCGGAATTGGGTCAATTGGCGCCGGGCGACCAGACAAGTACCATACATGTACCGTACATGTACCGGACAAGTACCGGACAAAACGGACAAACCGGACACCAACGGATGGGTACCGGACATGTACGGATGGGTACCGGATGGATACCGGAAGGGTACCGGACATACCAGACACCAACCGGACACGTCAGTCCGGCGGTGTCCAGTAGAAGTTTTGTGCATGTTCAAAACTTGTACCGGACACCGCCGGGTGGATACCGGACATGTACCGGACATAGCCAGACATAGCCGTACAGTACCAGAGAGTGTCCGGTTCTCCAGTCCGGTAAGGTGTGACAGGTCCTTAAAGGAGTTTTTGTATTTCAAAGGGATAATTGTGAAGATAATTGACATGGAAAGGTCAGGAATGAGCCGGGACGCTCATTTGGGGCGGGGGTCATTGCTGGGGGTGTGGAGGGCCCTCCCAGGGGGCAATGATGCCGACTTATATTGTTAGTGTGCGCAATTAAAGTAGATTATCTTCTTGGTTGTCCATCAGTGGCGATGATGACAGCAACTCATCATTTGTTGTGAACTTGTCAATGACCGATGAGTCCAATTTATACTCGGAAGGCGTGGTCGTTCGTACATTGGACATGTGTGTGTAACTGCCGTCAGAGAGTTTGGCAGGTGAATGGGACAATCTTTTCTCTGCTGACGCTTTTGTTTTGCTTGAGATGTACAATCAGTTTCAAACTGTGCTGTGCCTTTGCGAATAGAAGCACGCCACAAACTCCTTGTTTTGGCCACTATTTCCCAGGTTGTATTGTTGGCAATTACATTTCTTCAGTTTATATTTAATGCAGTCCGTGAATCTTTTATTCTGACCCCCTTGATTTATGTGACCTTTTTTTTACTAGTTCACAATAGAAGAGAGCTTTTGGAATTATAATCCTCAACTAAAAAAAGTACATCATAATAATCAACCTAATATAGTTATCCAAAACCATTGGATTATTCAAAATTTAACCATATATAGAAAGGTTTGTTGATAAATAAACAAATACAAAATGTTTGCCTTTGCTTGCAGTACCGATCGCGCAGATCAAAGAGATTTGGACCGGCAAGAACACGGCGGTGTTACGTAACAAGGACATCGCAGGACACTACCCGGATGAGTGTGCCTTCTCCATCATCTACGGGGACAGCTTCGACACAATGGACCTCATCGCGAACACACCTGACGAGGCCAACATCTGGGTCACCGGGCTTACCTGCCTCATCACAGGCCGCGCTAACAACCGTGAGTAGACAGTCCGGGCGGGTCACGTGACTAGGGACGGCGGGAGTGGGGGCCGCGTTATGTGTCAACGCAACATATAGTATTGTATGTATGTATGTATATATATATATATATATATATATATATATATATATATACAAATATATAGTACATACAATGATAGAGTAGATCAGCCAGATGACCAGACCGGTTATTTTGCGAATTTCTGCGATTTGTTATATTAACCGGTTAACGCTAAACAAAATTCCAAGGAATCTGGATATATATATATATAATATAGGCTCCATATTATGTATATGTATATAGTATATATATATATATACTATATATATAGTATATGTGTATGTATATATATATATATATATATATATATATATATATATATCTATATATATATATATCACAACAATTGGGTAATGTGAATCCCATTCTTATGACCTTAGATGTTGCTAAGACATAAAACCCAAATAAAGAGTTAGGTATGGGCGATGATGATGATATAGGGACAACATCATCATCATCATCATCATCATGCTGTCGGTCGCGATGCAACAAAGACTGCTTTCATTACTTGACTGCCGCTCTCCATTTTTGTGCGGTTGTACATTTCATGAAAGCTGCCTGCAAGAGTGTTGAAGTGCTGCTGGCTTTTGCAAATTACCAGCGGCACTCTCTTGGGGAGCAAATAAAGCTTTCACACCGGCAAGAACATGTCCAGACAAGCGCAAGACTATTTGTCCCTGCAGTGGCCTGTCGGGAGATGTTGGGAGTTCCATACATCAACCGCCCTTAATGCTGCCACAGTGACATGGTTTTCTGTTTAGGGTTTGCTCCCTTAGCCTTCGGTTCTGTCAAGAACCTGTACCAGAAGGCAGTGGTTTACAACTCTGCAGGGCAGGGGCGTCAAACTCCCTGAGGTATTGCAATACCTGCAATACCTGCATACACCATGCAATAGGCACAACAATGATAGGTAAAACATGACTTCCAGCATTTTTCTGCGATTCCCTGAGGCTTTTACGTGACTGCTAATCCTATGGCGGAAAATTTGCATTTTCGCGGAAATTTGCTCTCAGTGTAATAATCTCGGCTTGATTTCCGCTTTTTTTTTTGCTGGATATAACATGTATATGAGACTCTCAAAAGGTGCTAAGCAATATGGGACAAAACTTTGTCCATTGTAGCGATCAACATACAATCTGCTTATGCATTTGCTCAGTATAAACTGATTTGTTTTTTACATGGTGTTTCATAATCCCAATAGAATACATATTGATTTGAAGAAAATGTCCTTGTGTTTTCAGTGTAACCGTTTCTGTGCTGTTTTGTGTCAATCGTTACAATGGACAAAACAAAAAGAGTTTATCACTTTTTGAGACAGGCTCATATATGTATATTTATATACACACTATAGCATAGTATATCAATATACATTATACATATACATACTGAAGAACATATACATATACATAAGAAGAACATATACATATACTTACTGTGTATATGTATATGTGCCACTTACCTGCTTACCTGCCTTATCACAGACCGCTCTAACAACCGTGAGTATACAAGCCGGATGGGTCACGTGACTGGGGACTAACACAACACATAGCATGTACATACAAACTATATTATGTATATATACATGTAAACATACTATAGCTATGTACATACATGTATAGTCTATGCATATAGCGCTACCTGCAGGTTGTAATTAAACCAAATTACTGGCCATGCAACTCAAAATTGTATACACAGGCAGGTCCGGTGTGAGTCAGAGCTGCCACCTGGTGGTTGAAATGGTAGTGTTATCAGCGTTTTGTTTGTGGCTTCCTGTCTGTATATGGTATACACAGACAGCACCAGTGTGAGTCACAGTAAGGGCTGCCACCTGGTGGTTGAAACGGTAGAGGTTACCAGTGGTGCCATTCGACTGGGCCTCTCTATGCGAATATCAAAATATTTCCTTACAAATTCCTAGTCGACTGGGACCGGAAGTGGGTTTCTATACGTATCATTCGGATGTGTGTTGTGGCTCCATCCGCTCCATCCATAAATCTTGCGGATAGAAAGGTCCCAGTCGAATGCCTCTAGTGTTTTGTTAGTAGCTACCTGTGTGTATATGTTATACACAGACAGCACCAGTGTGAGTCACAGTAAGGGCTGCCACCTGGTGGCTGAAACGGTAGCGGTTATCAGTGTTTTGTTAGTAGCTACCTGTCTGTATATGGTATACACAGACGGCACCAGTGTGAGTCACAGTAAGAGCTGCCACCTGGGGCCGTATGCCCCCGAGGGTAAGGACCAAGTTCGGGGTAGCTATCGCCGAGGGTAGGATATGGGTCACGGGGTGTGCATGAAGCCAAATCGGCAAGGAGGTAAGTACCCTAGCAGTTATTTATAGATTTGGGAAATCCCTCTGCGTTTGTAGCCATATATTAGGCTCAAATATATTAAATGCGATCATATTTAACAGAATGACATACCCAATAAGTGAAATTTGATCAATTTAACCCTAAATTCGAAACGTTATTAAGGCTACCGCCGCATTGGCGGCGATATTAATAGTTATATTTTCGAATCGACGAACGTACAGTAAACAAACCGCTGCCAGTACTGGCCCTGTCACACTACGACGTTTCTCACCGGCGACCCGTCAGCGTTGAAAATAAAATTAAAGCGTCGAGTCTCTGTCTCTATCTCTGTCTGTGTCTGTGTCTTTGTCTGTGTGTCTCTGTCTGTGTCTCTGTCTCTGTGTCTGTCTCTGTATGTGTCTCTGTATGTGTCTCTGTCTGTGTCTCTGTCTGTGTCTCTGTCTGTGTCTCTCTCTGTGTATCTGTGTCTGTCTCTGTATGTCTCTCTATGTGTTTCTGTCTGT
>CM059193.1:68995020-69102991 GCA_030323885.1 Branchipolynoe longqiensis | reverse complement strand
GCGAATGGCCTGTGGTTGATTGAGTTCGACGGAACCTGTGGCTAGATGCCACCTGGTGGGAGGGACTACGTGGCAACATGATTGGTTAGTAACAAAAAAACCCACAAAAAAACAAAAAAACGAGCTGGAAGCGATCGGGTGAGCTGTGCTATTACCGTATTTGAGGTTGTTTTGGTCAACGGACTTACAGGTGACTGTTTCCTGTTATTTTCCTGGGTGAATCAGGTTTCCCTTTCTTTTCCTGAGTATATCATGATGTCCAGTCCGATTTACACGACTCCTTTCTTTTTTCTTCTTTTTTCTTCTTTTTCTCTTTTTTTTCTTTCTTTTTTCCTTTTTCCCCCCTTTTTCCACCGTTGTTTTCTGAATTTCTTTTTTTCTCTTTTTTTTCTTTCTTTTTTCCTTCCCCCCCTTTTTTTCCACCTTAATTGGAGCGGGGGATGACTTTGTCTTTTTTAATAGTGGTTCTAGCTATGAATATGTATTTTGTTTTGCAATATGGCGTGAAGGTCCTTTCCCTCATACACTCACATGCTATGATTTCCAATTCTGTAACATTATCCTGAGACTGATCTAACCAGTCCTTGTCTTATCCCATTAATACCGAGCACCAGGCTAGGAAGCTACAAGTATCAATTTTGTAGGTCATTGGTTTGTGCGCATGTCGGTTCCACTGAGCTGCTTTGTCGGCTTGGCAGCATGCAGGCTGTTGGCCAGGCTGCTGGCCAGGCTGCTCGGGGGGTAGTCATAGCAATTATAGTCTTCTTGGTTGTTCATCACTGGTGGTGATGACAGCAACTCATCATTTGTTGTGAACTCATCAATGACCAACCAGCCCAATTTGTGCTCAGAAAGTGCGATGGCACATTGGACATGTGTGTAGCTGCAGTCAGAGAGTCTGTTGGCTGAATTTTAGTCTTCGTCTTCATGGTTGTCCAGCAGTGGCGATGATGACAGCAACTCATCATTTGTGGTGGACTCTTCGATGACCAAAGAGTCCAGTTTTTACTCGGAATGTGCGATGGCATGTGTGTGTAGCTGCAGTCAGAGTCTGATGGGTGAAGGAGACAATCTTTCCTCTGCGGACACTTTTGTTTAGCTTGAGATATATATATATGTGATCAGTTTCAAACTATGCTGTCTCTTTGCGAATAGAAGCATGCCATGAATTCCTGAACCTGTGGGAAGTATACATGATGTAGGGGTAGGATGGGTTTTTGGGGATAATGCACAAATACTGCCTCAATAATATTAGCATAACACATTATTCCACACAATTATTTGTAAAGCCTGATAGCTAACTGCTTTTGTTATTGTTGCTAAAACAGTTTATTCATCAGAACATACAATTTTTTCAGCGCTGAGGCACTGATCTTCCGGCCGTTTACATTACATTGTAAATATGTAGATCAGCGGGTACTTAGGTAGGGCATATAATAGGCTATGAAGGAGGTTAGTGCATTAATGAGTTGGCGATAATAAGTTCAGTATTATGGGCTAAGATGGTGGGTCGCTGCAAAAACTGTGCCGCTATTACGGGTACAGTGTATGTGATGAGGGTGGGTGAGAGAATGTAGCCCCCCCCCCCCCAATTTGTATATATTGTTAACACCATCTCATCATCTCATCTATAAATAGTTCAAATGTACCATCATTGTGAAAGCCGGAAGACCAGCGCCTCGGTGCTGCCAACAAGTGTTATCCAACTAGAAAACTTGAAAAATAAATAATAAAATCCCTCCTGGGGTACCTATCTTGCAGAGGTCTCCTGCCTTGACTAAGCCCATGCCCTACTTTTCTGTGCGTGTGGTCAGGACACCTATCTTGCAGCGGTCTCCTGCCTTGACTAAGCCCATACCCTACTTTTCTGTGCGTGTGGTCAGGACACCTATCTTGCAGCGGTCTCCTGCCTTGACTAAGCCCATACCCTACTTTTCTGTGCGTGTGGTCAGGACACCTATCTTGCAGCGGTCTCCTGCCTTGACTAAGCCCATACCCTACTTTTCTGTGCGTGTGGTTAGGACCTGGATTAGATCCGGTGATGTTTGATTGGAGCTTCAGTGTAACACAGTTGATATTTCTAGAATAGCTGATATTTCCTGAAAATAAATATTGCCCCTTTTTTTTTTTTTGTTGGTACATTAGTTGTTTAAGCAGGGGAAATTTCAGTCGCAGACGACTGGTCTTCCTCATTTCACTGCTCCTTGTGCTATCCTACTAATGCCGAGCGTCTGGCTAGGAAGCAACAATTATCAATTTTTAAGTCATTGGTTTGACTCAACCAGGATTCGAACCCATGAACTACCAACACGGGAGACGGACGCTCTAACTCATTCGGCCATCCCGTCTGGTTATGACTATTAATAAGTGTAATACAGTTGATATTTCTTGAATATAAATATTGTATTAAGTTATCCGGAATATTCATCTAAGGAATACATGTGATACTATTGCTATAATCACGTGACTAGGTCTTTAAATTATTTTTCTTTATAGTTGATATTTCCTGTAAATAAATATTGCACCTCATGCCTATTCTTAATAAGTGTAATACAGTTGATATTTCTTGAATATAAATATTTTATTAAGTTATTCGGAATATTCAACTAAGGAATACATGTGACTAGGTCTTTAAATTATTTTTCTTTATCGTGGCCTGAGTTATCATTCGACTCACACGCTATATCATGACAGGAATAGTGGCACTTTCAGAGGCCGAGCGAACGCAGTGTCAAACATGGCGTTCCTTTCATACGCCTGCCGGCGTTTCGACCGCAGCATATTTAATCCCCTTTGGCTGTTTCCATGGCAACCGAGCGTCTTGGAATCTAAGGGAGCGGTTTGATCTCACATAAATTAGATTGCCAGTGTGTGGCAGGGATGGTGTCTTGTGGGTAGCTCAAATTGTAGCTCTTCGATTGGTTAATGAACCCCCGCCCCCACCTGACGTCCTTAGTCTGGTGCTGCTACTGCTGTCTTCAGCAATGATCTATGCTTTTCAAAAAGTTACATAGTTCAATGTTGGTTGGTTGGTTGGTTGTTGGAGTTTTACATCCTGGTAACACATAAGAAAAACCTGAAGCTGAGAGACATTAAGACCGACTCATAGACATCACTCTCACAGCAGAGAGCTAAATGGAGAGCGGCAGTCAAGTAATGAAAGCAGTCTTTGTCGCATCGCGGCTGACAGCATGATGATGATGATGAACACATAACGTCATATCAGGTACCGACTTGTGACAGTGCGCACTCATGATGACTTTATAGTGCTGCCCCACTGGGAAATCAGGCCAACAGCACCATGATCTGATATCCCACTTAGTCACTATTATCCTGACACTGAGCTAACCAGTCCTCGCCCTATTCTAATAATGCTGAGTGCTGGCCTAGGAAGTGACTAGTATTAATTTTATAAGTCGACCGGGAACTCCCAACCTTCCGCACACGAGGCCCGCGTTCTACCGATTCGGCCACTGCGCCTGGTAATTTTGTTTAAACCACTAGATTTGTTTCTACATATCTAACTGAGATACTGATGCACTTATCAAGCATTTGTTGCCACATAGAAGGGAATATTGAGTCAATTTAATATCACCTGTTACTGCATGGTTACTATGGTGTCAGAGTTTTGGCATGCTTGCCCAAATTAATTTGGCATGTTTGTGCTTCAAATATCTCCAGAGTTAGCCATTTAAAATGAAAGTTTCCACAGACTTAACGTAAGGTAGATTATGACAATCAATTTAATATATTTATCTCAGAAAAATGGCCGAAACTGAAAACCATCGGCGACTTTAACATTGTTACGTCATTGGGAAGATGCTGCAAGCAGATGGAACATAGTACCTAGAGCAGCATTCACACGCACACTTCTTGCCATATCAGGGTTAGTGTCCTAACCATTAGACTAGCTAGGCTCCCAGATACAATCACGCTAGCCATGCCACTGCCGAATCGGTAAAGTGCAGGTTACCCGTGCAGAAGGTCGAGTTCGATTCCCGGTCGAGTCAAACCAATGACTTTCAAAATTGATACTTATTGCTTCCTAGCCTGGCGCTCGGCATTAATAGGATATGGCAACGACTGGTTAGCTCAGTGTCAGGATAATGTGACTGAGTGGGATATCAGGTCATGGTGCTGGCAGCCTGATTTCCCAGTGGGGCAGCACTATAAAGTTGCTATGAGTGCACACTGTCACAAGTCGGTACTCGTCCTCATATGACCTTAGAGGTTGCTAGGACATAAAACAACAAACAGACAAACCTTCAGTCATGGTGCCAGTGGAATGATTTCCAAGTGGGGCCGCACTATAAAGTCACCATGAGCATGCACCGTCACATGTCGGTGCCCATCCTCATATGGCCTTAGATGTTGTCAGGACATAAAACTCCAATAACCAACCGCTAGCTATGCCTACCTGTCTATCCAAGGAGCTCCTTGACCGAGAGGTCAGTGCAGACTTCTAGCCTCATTCCCTTGGAATCCTAAGTCTTTTTAAATGTATGCTTGCGATTACACACATACACACAATGCATGATATAAATACACAATGAAATCGACTAAATCTTATCTCATTCATATAAAATGAACTCTTCCAAAGAAGTATTAACGAAAAGAAAATGGAGGGGGAAAACAGATTTGATGAAGCAAACTTAATTTTTATGTGTGCATAGTTTCATTTTAAGTTAAGATTCCATATATGCGATATGCAAATGCGAATGTGGCAAAAAATGCAGCTTGTAACCGCAGAGTAGTGAGTGCTTCCATATGTCCAAATGCGAATACAAACGCGAACGTGAATGTGAATGCGGCAAGTGGATTGCTACGAGGACCGATCGGTGCGAATGCGAATGCGAATGCGAATGCTGCTGCATTTGCCATAGGAAACAACAGGAACTTTGACTTTCCTTCACAAATTTGGAGCAAACAATTCTGAAAATGGGATGGGTATCTATGCCACATACCACATCCGCATTCGCATTCACATCCGTATTTGCATTCATATTCGCATTGACATTTGCATTCGCATTCACATTCGCATACCACATACCACATACCATGTATATGGAATCTTAGCTTTATATTATGTAAAAGTTGATGAATGATGTTGATAATTGGAACAGGGAATCAGGATTCAGATATGTGGGTTGACCAATCGCAGTGTCATCAGTAATGGCTGCTGATGTGTCTTCATCGCTCAGTTTAAAAATGATGTTGATAATTGGAACAGGGAACGAGGATTCACATATGCGGGTTGACCAATCGCAGTGTCATCGGTAATGGCTGCAGATGTGTCTTCATCACTCAGTGTAATGAGTTTATTGATTTAGTTTTGTTATTTTCACCACACCCCCCTTCCCCCCTCTGTTAAGACAGCCATCAACACACACCATGGCAGTCCCCAGACTCTGGATTGTCTAATGCCTCGGGTAGAACTTGATAAAGAAGGTGATTATGTAGAAAAAGAAGATGAATAAATGGGGTTTAAAGAATCAAATATTTTGTTTGGAAGTTCCAGAATTGACTTTCCAACTAAGTATGGTGAGCCATAACACATGAAATGGGGGTTTTTACAACATGATTGGTTGTTGGACTTGTACATATGTTTTAGGTATGGTTAGCCATAACACATGAAATAGGGGCTTTTACAACATGATTGGTTTTTGGAGTTGTACATAAGTTTTAGGTATGGTTAGCCATAAAACATGAAATAGGGGCTTTTACAGCATGATTGGTTGTTGGAGTTGTACATATGTTTTAGGTATAGTTAGCCATAAAACATGAAATAGGGGCTTTTACAGCATGATTGGTTGTTGGAGTCATACATATGTTTTAGGTATGGTTAGCCATAACACATGAAATAGGGGCTTTTACAACATGATTGGTTGTTGGAGTCATACATATGTTTTAGGTATGGTTAGCCATAGCACATGAAATAGGGGCTTTTACAACATGATTGGTTGTTGGAGTTGTACATGTTTTAGTTTTTAGCATACAATGAATGGGGGTTTTTACTTTTTGGTTGTTGTTGTTTGTTTGGTTGTTTGGGGTTTTTGTTGGTTTTGGGTTTTTTGTTGTTGTTGTGGTTTCACATGATTGGTTGTTGGAGTCATACATAGTTTTAGTATGTTAGCCATAAACATGAATAGGGTTTTAACATGATTGGTTGTTGGAGTCATACATATGTTTTAGGTATGGTTAGCCATAGCACATGAAATAGGGGCTTTTACAACATGATTGGTTGTTGGAGTTGTACATATGTTTTAGGTATGGTTAGCCATAAAACATGAAATAGGGGCTTTTACAGCATGATTGGTTGTTGGAGTTGTACATATGTTTTAGGTATAGTTAGCCATAAAACATGAAATAGGGGCTTTTACAGCATGATTGGTTGTTGGAGTCATACATATGTTTTAGGTATGGTTAGCCATAACATGAAATAGGGGCTTTTACAGCATGATTGGTTGTTGGGTTGTACATATGTTTTAGGTATGTTAGCCTAATATGTTTTACGTATGGTTAGCCATAACACATGAAATAGGGGTTTTTACAACATGATTGGTTGTTGGAGTCATACATATGTTTTAGGTATGGTTAGCCATAACACATGAAATACGGGCTTTTACAGCATGATTGGTTGTTGGAGTCATACATATGTTTTAGGTATGGTTAGCCATAACACATGAAATAGGGGCTTTTACAGCATGATTGGTTGTTGGAGTTGTACATATGTTTTAGGTATAGTTAGCCATAAAACATGAAATAGGGGCTTTTACAACATGATTCGTTGTTGGAGTCATACATATGTTGTAGGTATGGTTAGCCATAAAACATGAAATAGGGGCTTTTACAGCATGATTGGTTGTTGGAGTTTTACATATGTTATAGGTATGGTTAGCCATAACACATGAAATATGGGCTTTTACAACATGATTGGTTGTTGGAGTTATACATATGTTTTAGGTATGGTTAGCCATAACACATGAAATAGGGGCTTTTACAGCATGATTGGTTGTTGGAGTTGTACATATGTTTTAGGTATGGTTAGCCATAGGAGATGAAATAGGGGCTTTTACAGCATGATTGGTTGTTGGAGTTGTTCATATGTTTTAGGTTTGGTTAGCCATAAAACATGAAATAGGGGCTTTTACAACATGATTGGTTGTTGGAGTTGTACATATGTTTTAGGTATGGTTAGCCATAAGAGATGAAATAGGGGCTTTTACAACATGATTGGTTGTTGGAGTCATACATATGTTTTAGGTATGGTTAGCCATAACACATGAAATAGGGGCTTTTACAGCATGATTGGTTGTTGGAGTTGTACATATGTTTTAGGTATGGTTAGCCATAGGAGATGAAATAGGGGCTTTTACAGCATGATTGGTTGTTGGAGTTGTTCATATGTTTTAGGTTTGGTTAGCCATAAAACATGAAATAGGGGCTTTTACAACATGATTGGTTGTTGGAGTTGTACATATGTTTTAGGTATGGTTAGCCATAAGAGATGAAATAGGGGCTTTTACAACATGATTGGTTGTTGGAGTCATACATATGTTTTAGGTATGGTTAGCCATAACACATGAAATAGGGGCTTTTACAGCATGATTGGTTGTTGGAGTTGTACATATGTTTTAGGTATGGTTAGCCATAAAACATGAAATAGGGGCTTTTACAGCATGATTGGTTGTTGGAGTTGTACATATGTTTTAGGTATGGTTAGCCATAAAACATGAAATAGGGGCTTTTACAGCATGATTGGTTGTTGGAGTTGTACATATGTTTTAGGTATGGTTAGCCATAAAACAGAAAGGGCTTTGATGAAATAGGGGCTTTTACAGCATGATTGGTTGTTGGAGTTGTACATATGTTTTAGGTATGGTTAGCCATAAAACATGAAATCGGGGCTTTTACAACATGATTGGTTGTTGGAGTTGTGGATGTGTTGTACATATGTTTTAGGTATGGTTAGTCATAAAACATGAAATAGGGGCTTTTACCACATGATTGGTTTTTGGAGTTGTACATATGTTTTAGGTATGGTTAGCCATAACACATGAAATAGGGGTTTTTACAACATGATTGGTTGTTGGAGTTGTGCATATGTTTTAGGTATGGTTAGCCATAAAACATCAAATAGGGGTTTTTACAACATGATTGGTTGTTTGGAGTTGTGCATGTGTTGTACATATGTTTTAGGTATGGTTAGCCATAAAACATGAAATATGGGCTTTTACAACATGATTGGTTGTTGGAGTTGTGCATGTGTTGTACATATGTTTTAGGTATGGTTAGCCATAACAAATGAAATACAGACTTTTACAACATTATTGGTTGTGGCAGTTTTACTTCCAGTAAGAATTGACACCGACTGGCTCTCACGTTGCATAGATGTGATGGTGGCGACCTCTGAAGTAATTTGAAGAAAGGGTGTGATCTTTAAAGTTGCATAATGCGATGGTTTTCACTTTCTGCCATAGTTATTTTTTTCCCAGATAAATATATTGGTCACAATGTTGGCATTATATTTGATTCGAAGGGAACCACCAAATCCCTTCTAAAATATTCTGATAAAATGCATTGGTGGGGAATGCAAATGGTCTATAATGGTAAATGGTATATAGTGCCAGGTGCATGAATGTGTTTATGTAGTTGCTGGTGATCCTTTACTTATGGTCAATAGTCATTGTGTATTAGGTAGATAGTGTGAAAGAGGCACTATAGATAGTGTGTAAGGGGCACTTGGAGCTCTACTCACTACCCCCTCCCCCCTCTGTTAGTCACGGATCACCACACACTCAGCTCAGACAGGTGGTGGCCAAGCAGCCACACCGCATGGTGGTGGTGGGCAGATCATGGTAGCCATGGTGACACAGGAATGCTTGATGTTCATTGGTGGAACTATAAATGCTTGATGCTCATTGGAGAATATGGTCAGGTGGTATGCCATACCAGATCCATGTACCACTATATAATACTAAACCTGAGGGCATTGTCTCTCTCTCTACTTTTCATTCTTTATACTCTTCCTTTCTCTTCTTGCCTGTATTGATTTCATTATAGCTTGCCTACACAAACCACAGATGCCAGCTGAAGACTTTACCCCCTGTTGCTTTTCTTGGATATTTGTGTGTGTTTAAGATAGATGTGTAATATGTGATGGGTTGTGGAAGCTTGTAATATATCTATCGAAAAAGGGGACTTTGAAAGGAGCATACAAAGACAAATCATACTTTACTGGTTTCACGAAGTGATCGATTATTTGTGCGATAATTTCCAGAGAACGGGGTGTGGTCGGTCTTACTATAGGTTAAATTAATCTGGAACCAGAAACAAAATAGTTCATGTTGTAAACCATGTCCTGATATGACCTTAGATGTTTCCAGGATGTCAAACTCCAGCAACCAATCATGTTGTAAAAGCCCCTATTTTCTGTTTCAAGACCAACCATACGTAGTTGGATAATCAATTCTGGAACTTCTAAACAAACTATTTTATTCTGTAAACCCCATTAGTTTACTTCAACCTCATCTAATGGGGAAGTTCATTTAGCTCTTAGCGATGCAATACCATCGTATCCGAAGACCCGTTGAAGTCCATTTTGTTTGCCTAATTAGAGCTATTACCCTTGCTAGATGGTGACGAAGCAGTTTTGACTAGTACTAGTAGTAGCAGTATAACTCCCTCCCCCCTCACCCTACCACCCACCCACCTCACACTGTCACTCCCAACCTCCTCCTTAATCCTTACACACTGCTCTCCCTAGTAAACCAGGCTAATTATTATTCCGCATGCCAAGATGGGAGTGGATTCGAGCAGATTAGAGATTATATATATATAGATATATATATAGAGAGAGAAAGAGAGAGAGAAAAAGAGAAAGAGAGAGAAAGAGAGAGAAAGAGAGATAGAGAAAGAGAGAGAAAGAGAGAGAGAACGAGAGAGAAAGAGACAGAAAGAGACAGAAAGAGACAGAAAGAGAGACAGAAAGAGCGCGAGAAAGAGAGAAAGAGAGAGAGAAGGGAGGAGAAATGGAGAGAGAGAGAGAGAAAAACCTCCTCAAGCTCTTTGAGTCTGGGGTAGATTAGTTAGTACACCAACTAGTCTGTAAGCGATTCTTTTGTGCAGCACACGGGCCCCACCCCCGCCTTTACTCACACACATCTTCAGACTAGTTCTCGACCTCCAGCTGCAACTGTAAGAAGAACACATTCATTTGTACTAAATTGTAGTCATCTTAAAGATGCATAGTCCAATGGTTTTGAGTTTCTCTCATTTTCTGAGATAAACATATTAGGTTGTTCATTATAATCTACCTTACTTTAGTTTGAAGTAACTTTTATTTTAGATCGCTAACTTTTGAGATATTTGAAATGGAAACATGCTACATTAATTTTGGCATAAGCTTCTGCAGTAACAGGTTCTATTAATTGACTCAGTATCACCTTATATGTGATGACAAATGTTTAATAAGTGTACCAGCATCTAAGTTAGATATGTACAATCAAATCTAGATAATTGGTTTGGTTTTGAAAATGTTATGTTTTCATCTGACTATGCAGCTTTAATTCCAACTAGTATATTCGCACCAGCAATAACGACTTTAAAAACACCAGACGGGATGGCCGAATGAGTTGAGTGTCTGTCTCCTCTTTTGGAAGATCGGGGGATCCGAACCCATGGGTTTGTGGGTTCGAACCCTGGTCGAGTCAAACCAATGACGTAAGAATTGATACTTGTCGCTTCCTAGCCATGCATTCGGAATTATTAGGATAGAGCAAGGACTGGTTGGCTCAGTGTCAGGATAACGTGACTGGGTGGGATAGCAGGTCCTGGTTCTGGTGGCCTGGTCTCCCAGTGGGGCAGCACTATAAATAGTTGCCACGAGTGTGCACTGTCACAAGTCGGTGCCCATCCTGATATTACCTTAGATGTTGTTAGGACGTAAAACAACAACAAACGACTGTAAAAGGAACGTGCATTTGTAGTTATATGTTTGTTTTGTTTGTTGTTGTTTTACGTCCTAGCAACATCTAAGGTCATATCAGGACGGGTTATATGTCGTTCTAATCAGCATATTTGTGCTCATTTCGTGAACGTATTTAAAGTTGCATAGTCCGATGGTTTTTGAGTTTCTGTCATTTTAAAATATATTAGGTTGATCATTATAATCTACTTTACATTTTATAAAGTAACTGTTATTTTATGGCTAACTTTCGAGCTATTTTGAGTGCTAATAATATGTTAAATTAATTTGGGCATGCATGCTAAATCTCTGACACCAGAGGCTTCTGCAGTAACATGTTCTATTAAATTGCCTCGTTATTCCCTTCTATGTGGTTACAAATCCAGACGGGATGGCCGAATGAGTTAGAGCGTCCGTCTCCCATGTTGGTAGATCGTGGGTTCGAATCCTGGTCGAGTCAAACCAATGACTTAAAAATTGATACTTGTTGCTTCCTAGCCAGACGCTCGGCATTATTAGGATAGGGCAAGGAGCAGTGGGATGAGGAAGACCAGTCGTCTGCGACTGAAATTCCCCCTGCTGAAACAACTAATGTACCAACAACAAAAAAGAAAAGTTTTATGTCATGGGGGTGAATGAGAACGAGATATAATGCATCTAGTGCAGGATTCGAACCCATACGTCTTTCCCATTTTGATCACCCCCGCGATAGTATCAAAGTTTTTGTCCATACGCGTGACATTTTAATGGAAAGAAAAAGAGGATACATTTGGTTTGTTGTTGTTTTACGTCCTAGCAACATCTAAGGTCATATCAGGATGGATACCGATTTGGACAGTGCACACTCATGGCAACTTTATAATGCTGCCCCACTGGGCGACCATACCACCAGCACCATAACCTGATATCCCACTCAGTCACATTATCCTAACACTGAGCCAACCAGTCATTTTCCTATCCTATTAATGCCGAGCACCATGCTATGTAGCGACAAGTTTCAATTTTATAAGTCATAGGTTTGACTCGGCTGGGATTCGAACTCCGGACCTTCCGCACAGGAAGCCTGCGCTCTACCGATTCGACCACCGCGTCCGGTAAGATTGTTTGTTTGTTTGTTGTTTTACGTCCTAGCAACATCTAAGGTCATATCAGGACGGGTACCGACTTGTGACAGTGCGCACTCATGGCGACTTTATAGTGCTGTCCCACTGGGAAACCAGGCCCTGATATCCCACTCAGTCACATTATCCTGACACTGAGCACACCAGTCCTTGCCCTATCCTAATAATGCCGAGCGCCTGGCTAGGAAGCGACAAGTATCAATGTTAAAGTCATTGGTTTGACTCGACCGGGACTCGAACCCACGATCTACCAGCACGGGAGACGGACGCTCTAACCCACTCGGCCACCCCGTCTGGTCGTCCGGTAAGAGGATGTGTGAAAGGAAAATAAGAGCGTGGGGAAATCAATAACCGCATGTCATTCGGATTAGTGGACACCCGCCCACCTTTTGGGTCTCACTCGCTGTATTCTGCTGGCAACCAGTTACCCACTATAGATGGCATCGTTTAGCTGCTGTAGGTGGCACCACCGTATTGTGTCTTGTATATGTTATCTGATTTAACACATAAAGATGTATGGCATCATTGACTGCTATAGATGACGACACCTTATTTTGTGTTGAATATGTTATCTGATTTAACACATAAAGCTGTATGGCATCATTGACTGCTATAGATGATGATACCTTATTGTGTCTTGTATATGTTATCTGATGTAACACATAAAGCTGTATGTTATCATTGACTGCTATAGATGACGATGCCTTATTTTGTGTTGAATATGTTATTTGATTTAACACATAAAGCTGTCTGGCATCATTGACTGCTATAGATGACGATACCTTATTTTGTGTTGAATATGTTATCTGATTTAACACATAAAACTGTATGGCATCATTGACTGCTATAGATGACGACAACTTATTGTGTGTTGAATATGTTATCTGATTTAACACATAAAGCTGTACGGCATCATTGACTGCTATCGATGACACCTTATTATGTGTTGAATATGTTATCTGATTTAACACATAAAGCTGTACGGCATCATTGACTAATATAGATGACGCCACCTTATTGTGTGTTGAATATGTTATCTGATTTAACACATAAAGCTGTACGGCATCATTGACTGCTATAGATGATGCCACCTTATTATGTGTTGAATATATTATCTGATTTAACAGTAACACATATGCCTGTACGGCATCATTGACAGCTATAGATGATGCCACCTTATTTTATGTGGTGTCTGTTATTTTCTTTGACATAATTATATATAACTACATGACATCGCTGACGACTATAGTTGACAAGACTTTATTGTATATGTTGTGCACGTATATGTTGTACATTGTTTTATTTTATCCATAACACTATATATGGCATCACCTTATTGTGTGTTGTATATTATGTTATTTAACACCTAAAGCTATATGGCATCATTGGCTGCTATAGATGACATCACCTTATTGTGTGATGTGTTATATTTGCTTTGACATATATAGCTACATATGACATTTCTGACGACTAGAGATGGCACCACTTTATTGTATATGGGGTATATTATTTGATTTGATCCATAACACTACAGATGACATCACCTCATTGTGTGTTATATATTATTTGATTTGACTAATAAAGCACTACATGGCATCATTGCTTGCTATAGATGACATCACCTTATTGTGTGATATGTGTTATTTGCTTTGACATATAAAGCTATATATAACATCACTGGCGACTCTGTATGGCATCCCTGGCTACTAACTATAGAGTACATCATATTATTGTTGGACATCACCTTATTGTGTGTTATATATTATTTAATTTGACTAATAAAGCACTACATGGCATCATTGCTTGCTATAGATGACATCACCTTATTGTGTGATATGTGTTATTTGCTTTGACATATAAAGCTATATATAACATCACTGGCGACTCTGTATGGCATCCCTGGCTACTAACTATAGAGTACATCATATTATTGTTGGACATCACCTTATTGTGTGTAATATATTATTTGATTTGACTAATAAAGCACTACATGGCATCATTGCTTGCTATAGATGACATCACCTTATTGTGTGATATGTGTTATTTGCTTTGACATATAAAGCTATATATAACATCACTGGCGACTATGTATGGCATCCCTGGCTAGTATAGAGTACATCATATTATTGTTGGATATCGTAATCTAACTCTCTATTGTAGAAACCTCAGAAAACGGTGGGAGGTTTTTGGAGTCGCCTTAGATTTGATCCTACATAGTTAATCTGGTGCACTTTTATTTAAGCATTAACTCAAGCATTCAACGATTTAGCTGTTCTCTTTAAAGTTCCATAGTCCGATGGTTTTGAGTTTCTGTCATTTTCTGAGATAAATATATATTATGGCCCTCTCACACTATGACGCTTCTCGCCGGCGCGCCATCAGCGCGCAAAATATCTTCTACGCCTCAAGACACATCCAACTTTTCGGCGGTTTGGGGAAAAAGATCGGCGTCAGCGCAGCGCGTTATTCACGTGCGGCCAACATTAGTCGACGAATGAGGAAAAAAAAAAAAAAAGTTTGGTGCGACGTGCTCATATGACCTTAGATGTTGGTAGGAGGTAAAACAACAAAGCAACAGTTTGGCGCAATGTGTAAGAATGACCGTCACACGCGTGCGGCGACTGCCTGGCATTCGCATAACGTTATTCCAGCGCTGTCGACGTGCTTCTGACGTCGCCATAATATTGGCAACCGCGCGTTGAAGCGCGTTGTCGGTCGTCACGTTTTTTTGACATGCTAAAAACCTCTAGCGACCTCCTACGCTCCCGACGTCCCCCCGGCGACTTTCAACGTCCAGGATAGTGTACCGACGTGTACCGACGTTCGCATAACGTCCCCCTAACGTTTCCCGAAGTTTCACCAAAAAATGACAAATGTCGACGCGCGTTGGAGAGAAACGTCATAGTGTGACAGGGGTATTAGGTCGATCGTTATAATCTACCTTAACTTTGTTTGAAGTAACTTTTATTTTAAATGGTAACTGTTGAGATATTTGAAGTGCAAGCACACACAATTAATTTTGGCAAGCACGCCAAAACTCTGACACCATAGGCTTCTGCAGTAACAGGTTCTGTTAATTTGATTCAGTATTCCCTTTTATGTGGCGACAAATGCTTAATAATTGCAACAGTGTATAATCAAATTTAGATAAATGTTTTGGTTTTGAAAATTTTATGTTTTCATCCGACTATGCAGCTTTAAATAGCTTACAAAAGTTGATCTGAGCAACCAACTTTATTTTATTGGTTATTTTGGTGGTTTTTTAAAATTTTTATTTTACAGTCACTGGTCTCCCACATGCAATTCAGCTGGTTCCCGGTATCGACCACCCTCATCCGTGTTGATCAACACTTGTGCCACACTGGGTGGGGGGTGAGTGGGGGTGGGGGTGGGTGGGGTGGGTGGGGGTGGGTGGACCCCTTCATCGCCAGGTTGAGTGCGGACGGTATGGACCAACAGTCCCCCTGATTGGTTCATCGTGGACACCCCCCCCCCTCCCCACCCCAACCCCCACCCGTACCCCACCTCCACCCCCACACACGCTTTGATACACCTCCAGTTTGCTTGACGCACTTGGCGCGTCCTCACCCGTCCAACAAGGGCCCTATTTACCAACACCTCACCGACCAATGTCCGCCAAAATAACACTATGTATTATGAAATTGAAAATAATAATCCTCTTTTTTGAATGTAAAAAGACAAATTGTTTAGTTGATTTGTTAACAGCTTGATTGTTGGAGATTGTCTTTAAGCTGCATAGTCCGATGAAAACATCAAATTTTCAAAACCAAAGCAATTATGTAGATCTGATTCTACATATCTAACATAGATACTAATGCACTGAGTAAGCAATTGTTGCAAAATAGAAGAACATACTAAGTCAATTAAATACTGGTAGGTCGTGGGTTTGAACCTAGATAAAAGATTCACCCGGTACTTGTAGTACACGGGTGAATACCAACCCTATATAAAAACGGTCGAAAATAGCGTTAGTATGGAACAACAAGTAGAATGCCTGGCACCAGTTTCAAATGGTTACTTATATCAGAACAGAGTTGGTGAATGAGAGAGAATGCAAAAAGACAAGATGGCGGCCGCAGAACGCCGTCGATTTCACTTTTAAATCTTATTAAACTAGATATTATATTATATTTTTCAACTCAAAGGCTATCAATAAGACATATGTAAAGAATAAATGTTGCTTCTTAGATTGTGAAATTAGGCTGTGATTTCATTGACCCATTTTTTCAACAGCTTTTACATAGGGTTGGTTTGCACCCCTACTGCAGCAGTACGGGGTGAATCTTGTATCTAGTTCGAACCCTGGTCGAGTCAAACCAATGACTTAAAAATTGATACTTGTCGCTTCCTAGCCAGGCGCTCGGCATTATTAGGACATGCAAGGACTGGTTAGCTCAGTGTCAGGATAATGTGATTGAATGGGATACCAGGTCATGGTGCCGACAGCCTTGTTTCCCAGTGGGACAGCACTATAAAGTCGCTATGAGTGCGCACTGTCACAAGTCGGTACCCGCCCTGATATGACCGTAGATGTTGCTAGGATGTAAAACAGCAACAAACAAACAACAGCTGAAGCGTATAGCGTTAGAGTTTGGCATGCTTGTTTATTTGTGTAAATTGAATGTGGTATGGTTGGGATTTAGTAAGGAGCTGCAGGAGTCGCTGGTAAATGCTCTCCACCAGCCCCCACCCCCACCCCCACCCCCTCCTCATATCCCCTTGTGTTCATCCACTTTGCTCGTACAGATGACAACAACTGGTATTGTCATTGACATAGCTGGGAATGTTAGCACTGGGCACTGGATACAAGAAGGTTTAAGGTAATCAACCAATCATTGGTCGCAATGGTTGGTTGGTTGTTGGGGTTTTAGATTCTGGCAACATCTAAGGCCATATCGTGAAATATAAATACATTATATTAATATTATTAATGGAGTGCCAGTAGCGTCTCGTCCACCGAACACTACTATCGCCCGAACCACTGATGGCAGCGGCCTGAGCGACTTGGGTTTGCACGCAGGGTGGCAAACCCACCGCGAGTAGCCGCTGAGCTGGCGTGAGCACCACTAATGCTATCACTCCCGTTGGTACCGACAGTGCGCATTCATGGCGACTTATAGTTCTGCCGCACGTGGAGACCGGGCCACCAGCACCATAACCTGATATCCATTATCCTGACACCGAATCAACCAGTCCTTGCCCTATCCAAATAATGCTGAGTGCCTGGCTAAGAAGCAACAAGTGTAAAGTTATTGGTTTGACTCGGCCAGGGTGCGAATCCGTGGGGCTCGAATCTCACGATCTACCAAAATGTGAGACGGACGTTCAACTCATTCGGCCATCGTAGCTGGTGGTTTGCAATGGTAGCATTGCATTTAATTCAGTGGGAAAGACACACCTCCACCCCCACCCCGATGCGCTTTGGATTTGACTTTGGGTGGGAGGATGAGTTCACCGTCCGTCCACCCGATTAGCCAGTGGACTTTCACACCTTGTTTCCCCTGCCGTCCCCGGCTTGCTGCCGTCTCTCCACTTATCAGTGAGCAGGCAATACGCACACTGTGTCCACCCATGCACCTACTACTAGTACTACATGTTATTTTTCTAAAACTAGTAAAAGGCTGGACCTGGGTGCGAGCTGCTGCTAACCTTCAATAACAACTCTTTTTACCTGCATTAGCTTTCTGCGTGGTTCTTTATCAAATCGATATAGCTGACTGTGTAGTAGGTGGACTCATTGTGTTTGTGTGTGTGTGGGGGGGGGGGGGGAGGGAGTGCTACGACTATGAGTATAGACGAGTGTCCATGACATATATGTCTAGCGTTTGTGTGACCATGGGGTTGGGTGAATGGATGGAGGCTTATTGTTTGAATATGGAGTATCCTTAGTGAATGGAGTTTTGTTCATGTTGCCTGATTGTCACTTACCGTCTATGACGTCACCACTGCATTAGTTCCACTACTTTATTGTTCTGATTATGCTCTGCTGGAGCAGATCCCGATAAGAGAATATGAGCTCCCACGGTTACACTGCAAGACTACAGTAGTGCAGGTAACAATAATTTATTTAACAGGGTTTTTGTAGGGGTCCTTACAAACCTAGTCATGGAATTTGATAATTCACTATTCCAGGCCTGGAAAGTCATGGAATTTTTTTTTTTTAATTTTTCTATGGGATGTTTATGCTGTCCATAGCATATGAGCTTGGAATTAGTCTAAAAGGTTCTTGAAAATCCTTGAAAATGGAAAAATCATGACTATATTTTCTTCAGGCTTTTTTTCGGCGACATGCCCAAACTTTAATCAGTGATGTTTTGTAATTAATGTGATTTTTGTCGGTTTGTTATCCTGCCTCTTGATTTTTATATCAAAACTATACACAAATTTGTCGTTATTTTCTATGCTTGTGTACACTTCGCATCCTAAACAGTGAATCTACTATGAAGGTCCTTGGTTTTGATTGATTGATTGGTGGTTTCTTGACGCCGTGTCGGCAGCATAGGCCATATTCACGGCGAGAATTGTTTGTTTTTTAATCAACCATCGCTTTTACAGAATGCAAAAGCACAGAATCAATTTTGTGTCAGTACATTGTGGATCTAAAAAGCTCACAGTTGCATAATTTGTGGCTAAAGGAAATAGAATTAAGATAAAAGTTAAAGGTTGCTAATTGATCTAATTCGTTTAAGGGACTATATGCGATGATATAGACCAGCTGCCCTTAAAAAGGCTAAAATGTTTTCTTGTTTTACTTTTGTGAAAAGGTTGCGCATGCTGCTTGCAGTGTAAAACTGTTGGCGCAGGGCCAAGAAATCGACACAATTCAACGAAATGTGGTTGAGTGTAAGCCGGCAAGCACACCAAAACTCTGAAACCAGAGGCTTCTGCTTCAGCAGTAACAGGTTCTATTAAATTGCCTCGGTATTCCCTTCTATGCGGCGTCACATGCTTAATAAGTGCATCAGTCTCTAACTAAGCTAGATATGTAGAATTAAATCTAGATAATTGTTTTAGTTTTGATAATTTGAATGTGTAACCCGACATTAAGACCGACAATGTTGCGTATGTATGCAGCTTTAATGTAAATAATCTGGCAGACACTCAAACCCATCAGACATGCAATCGTAACTGCTACTTGAGCGCTTTCGGCTTATTTACCCACATAACAGGCCTCCGCAGGATATCACTATGGCACACTATGTCCTTTTAAAAAATTCTGTTTCCATAGTTACAATCTTCTTATTAATGTCAGATCGTCCAGTGCCTATCCTTCACCCCCGCCAAACCATCACTCTCCTACCACATACAAACCATGCACTAGTCTCCCAGCATATATAGCCACAACTTTGTCCTCATCCCTCCCCCCTTACATACCCAGTATATAGCACTCTCACCCCACAATCCGCCAGTCTTCCACCATCTATCTAAACCTCTAACCACAACATTCCAAGTACATCTCCACCAAGGAAAGGATTGGTTGGTTGTTGGGGTTTTACGCCATGACAACATCTAAGGTCATATCAGGACGGGTACCAACATCTGACAGTGCAAACGATCTACCAAAATGGGACCAGACAGGGTGGCCGAATGAGTAGAGCGTCTGTCTCCTGTTTTGGGAGATCGGGAGATCCGAACCCATGAGTTTGTGTGTTTGAATCCTGGTCAAGTCAAACCAATGACTTAAAAATTAATACTTGTCGCTTCCTAGCCAGGCACTTGGCATTAATAGGATAGGGCAAGGACTGGTTGGCTCAGTGTCAGGATAATGTGACTGAGTGGGATATCAGGTCATTGTGCTGGTGGCCTGGTGTCCCAGTGGGGCAGCACTATAAACTCGCCATGAGTGTGCACTGTCACAAGGCAGTACCCATCCTCATATGACCTTAGATGTTGCTAGGATGTCAAACAAACACACCAAAATGGGAGACTCATTCGGCATTCGCGTCTGGTGACTGGGAAGGAAGGAGAGTAACTGGCATCGGTTGAGTTCCAAGCAAGAATCAACATTGGGTTCTGTCTTTTTAAATGATTATTTAATTAGCTTAATTTGAAGGTTATAGTAACTCCCTGAGGTATAGCAATACCTCAGGGAGTTTGACACCCCTGCCTTGCAGAGTTGTAAACCACTGCCTTGTGGTACAGGTTCTTGACAGAACCGAAGGCTAAGGGAGCAAACACTAAACAGAAAACCATGTCACTGTGGCAGCATTAAGGGCGGTTGATGTATGGAACTCCCAACATCTCCCTACCAGCCACTGCAGGGACAAATAGTTTTGCGCCTGTCTTGACATGTTCTTGCCGGTGTGAAACCTCTATTTGCTCCCCGAGAGAGTGCCGCTGGTAACTTGCAAAAGCCAGCAGCACTTCAACACTTTTGCATGCAGCTTTCATGAAATGTACAACCGTAAACCTGAAACTGAGAGACATTAAGACCGACTCATGAACACAACTCTCACAGCAGAGAGTTAAATGGAGAGCGGCAGTCAAGTAATGAAAGCAGTCTTTGTCGCATCGCGACCCACAGCATGATGATGATGATGAGTAACTATGATTATACTAGTACAGTAGCCAGATCTAGGGATGGATGTTAATATGTAGTATTATGCAGTAATTAAAATGTTCTTTATAGTTATTATCATCATCATCATCGTCACTTGGCCGTTCCTACTGACATGCTGTAAAACCAGTATAAGTCAATCATCATCAATATAATAATCATCATCATCACTTGGCCGTTGCTACTGACACCGTGTAAAACTAGCAACAGGCAATCATCACAATTAACACTTGGCCACTGCTACTGAGGTGGTGTAAAAACCAGAATCATCATCATCATCATCATCATCATCATCATCATCAATATCATCATCTTCATCAGTGACATCATCAACATCATCAACATCATAATCAAAATCATCACCGTCATCATCTCCATCATCATCATCATCATTATCATCATCACGACTACCATTATTGGTCAGTACTATAATTATTTATTTATTATTATTATTAATATTAGAAAAACCCACCCGCCACCACCAGATTAGCGCAAGCATATGCTGGTGTCAGTTTTTACGGAACCAATGTCATCGTCTTTGGTAATTAGCATATTTATATAAGATATAAAGAGCTCGCCTACCCGAGCTGAGACCACAGCACTATCGGCGTACACTACTAATATTAATAAATGCTCCAAGCGCCGCAGCACTATCAGCATACACTACTAATAAAATGCTTCAAACGGTGCAGCCCTATCAGCGTATACCAATATATATGTAACCCGACTTCTGGGAATTTTCCGCGATTCCCTGACAATGCTAAACCTCTGGGAGAATATCAGCATTTCCGCTTTTTTCCCGGAGAGTACTTTCATCCCTGTATATCAATTTAATGTAACCTGTTGCTGCTGAAGCCCATGGGTGCCAGGGCTTTGATAAGCGTGCCAACATTAATTTATGTTTGTACTCTAAATAATAATTTCCAAAGTTCGCCATTTTAAATCAAAGTTACGTCAAACTAATAATATATAAGGTAGACGGGATGGCCGAATGAGTTAGAGCGTCCGTCTCCTAGATCGTGGGTTCGAACCCCGGCCGAGTCAAACCAATGACTTAAAAATTGATACTTGTCGCTTCCTAGCCAGGCGCTCGGCATTATTAGGACAGGGCAAGGACTGGTGTGCTCAGTGTCAGGATAATGTGACTGAGTGGGATACCAGGTCATGGTTCCGGCGGCCTGGTTTCCCAGTGGGACAGCACTATAAAGTCACCATGAGTGTGCACTGTCACAAGTCGGTACCCGTCCTGATATGACCTTGGATGTTGCTAGGACGTAAAACAACAAACAAACAAACAAAATAATATATAAGGTAGATAGATTATAACCTTCAACCTAACATATTTATCTCAGAAAATGAAAATGAAGCTCAAAACCATTGGATGGTGCAACTTAAACTCGCCTTATTAGCCTCGTTTAGGTCTCCGGTTACCAGAGTCCAGAGAGACCATCAGCAGGCAGTCCCATGCAGGCTGTGTTGACCAGACGGGATGGTCGAATGAGTTGAGCATCCGTCTCCCGTTTTGGTGGATCGGAGGATTCGTCAAAGTGATGACTTGAAAAATGGATATTTGTCGCTTCCTAGCCAGGCTTTTGGCATTATTAGGATAGGGCAATGACTGGTTGGCTCAGTGTCAGGATAATGTGACTGAGTGGTGATATCAGGTCATGGTGCTGGTGTCCTGGTCTCCCAGTGGGGCAGCACCATAAAGTCGCAATGAGTGCACACTGCCACAAGTTGGTACCCGCCCTTAGATGTTGCCAGGACATAAAACTCCAAAACCAACCAACCTGCTGGCTGTGCATTTCGAGTCAAATTGCTGAACCCTGTACACCCGGAAACCAGCGTAGTTGCCATCGGGACAATTCCTTTTCAGCATAATCGGGCTCTAATACCCATCACATTGATGTCGGCGCTTACCGAGTAGACGTTCCGAGAGCAGTATTTGATGCGGCTCAAATTTCATTCAAATTAGTCTCGTCTTGGCTTCTGAGCCAATCAGAGACCACGCCACTTTTATCGGCTTAACCTACATCCGACCTGCGTGGCCTATTAGGGCAGCATGTGCAGTGCGGCGCCCCCTGTGGTAAACACAAAAGTGCACATTTCGCTAAAAGTTGCATAGTCCGATGGGTTTTCATTTTCTGTCATTTTCTGAGATAAACATATTAGGGTGATCGTTATAATCTACCCTACTTTCACTTGAAGTAACTTGTTTTAAATAGCTAACTTTTGAGATATTTGAAGTGCAAACAAGCAAAATTAGTTTTGGCAAGCTTGCCAAAACTCGATCACCATAGGTTTTTGCAGTTATAGGTTCTATTAAATTGCCTCAATATTCCCTTCTATGTGGTGAGAAATGTTTAACAAGTGCACCAGTATTTAAGTTAGATATGTAGAATCAAATTGAGATACTTGTTTTGGTTTTGAAAATTTGATGCTTCATCGGACTATGCAGCTTTAATATGTCCTCTCTCTTCTTCTTTTCGTTCTTTTTTTTAGGGAGGGGCGGAAGGGTTCATTAGTTGATCAAGCAGGAAAAACTTAAAGCTGCATAATCCGATGAAAACATCAAATGAAACTCAAAACCATCGAATGATGCAACTTTAACCTCAGCTTAGTCTCGTTTTGGTCTATGGTTACGAGGAGATAGAGAGACCATCCTATCAGGACCCTGCTGGCTGTTCATTTCGAGGAAAATTACCAAAACCTGTACACTGGAAACCATCGTAGTTGGCATTGGGTCGATTCCTTTATCAGCATAATCGGTACCATCACATTGATGTCGGTGCTTACTGAGTAGGCGTTCCGACAGCAGTATTTGGTACGGCTCAAATTGCATTCAAATTAGTCTCATCTTGGCTTCTCAGCCAATCAGCGAGTGCCCGTCTTTTATCGGCTTAACCTACATCAGACCTGCGTGGCCCATTAGGGCAGCGCAGCCTGTTTAGTACCGCACCCCCTGTGGTAAACACTGAACTGTGCATTTCGTTAATATGTCCTCTCTCTTCTTCTTGATAATGTGACTGAGTGGGATATTAGGACATGGTACTGGCGGACTGGTCTCCCACTGGGGCAGCACTATAAAGTTGCCATGAATGCGCACTGTCACAAGTCGGTACGCGGTCTGGTATCACCTTAGATGTTGCTATGATGTAAAACTTCTACAAATAACCAACTAACCTCTTCTCTTCTTTTTTTTGTTTCTTTTTGGGGGGGGGGGGGGCGGGGGGCTCCAGGGAGGGGGGGGGAGAAGAGGTACATTAGTTGATTAAGCAGGGGAATCTTAAATCGTAGCCAATTATCCTTCCTCATTTGACTGCTTCTTCCCTTTCCGAGTAATACTGCATCAGGTTAGGTTGTGATAAGTATCAGTTTCTAAGTCATTGGCCCTTGTTTTTTTATTGTTTTTTGTTAGTTTTTTTGTTTTGTTTATTATCCGGGTCTCTTGAAAGCAACTAAGTATATATACGCGCATTTATGTATATATATATATGTATATATATCCCTATATATTTCTTTTTCTTTCTTAATCAGACCTTCTGTGTTGGTTAATGGTAGGTAATTTCCACACGCAGGTGGCGCCGCCGTGGTAAAGTTGGGAACTAGGCCAATTTGAATAGTGTAGTCAGCTGCTATAAATTCGGACGTTATATTAGTATGGACAATAAATGAGATGGCATTGTCCTTATTTATATTCTCATAATGGATAATAGAACACACAGATATATATATATATATATATATATAATTATATATATATATATATTTATATATTATATATTATATACATACATAGTATTTTAGAATAAGTTACTTCAATCGAAAGTAAAATAGATTATGATAGTCAATCTAATATATGTATCTACAGAAATGTGGCAAACATTCTAACCGATTGGATTCTTCAACTTTATTTTGGGGTCGTCTTATTTTTATTAGTATTATTATTAATATATAATGCATTCTATTATATAAATATATATATATATATTAATTCATGGCTACGGTTATTGTATCCGTTGTGGAACTCGGTCGTGTTTGGCATTTGCATTGTGAAATATTGTGAAGCGTTAGTTTCGTAGCTGGTGTGGAATCAGGCCGCCTGGTGGCGGCTGGTAATACGTTACTTGGCGCAATCACTGGGCTTAGTTTCCCGCCGACAGTACTACCATGTCCCGTCCAAAAGGCCATTAATAATCTTCAGAGGAGGCGCACATTGCCATGCCATCTACCGTTGGTAGGTTGTTGGAGTTTTATGTCCTGGCAACATCTAAGGTCATATCAGGACGGGTACCCACTTGTGACAGCGCACACTCGTGGTGCCTTTATAGTGTTGCCCCACTGGGAAATCAGGCCGCCGGCAACATGGTCCGATATCACACTCAGTAACATTATCCTGACCATTAGATATCCAGTCCTTGCCCTATCCTATTAATGCCGAGCGCCAGGATAGGAAACAGATGTTGCCAGGTCGTAAAACTCCAAACACCAAACCAACCAACCTCTCTAAGTAATGCCCGGTACACACCTAGCATATACAATCGTTTTCCCGCACCCACCTAGCGTATGCGATCTAAAACTGCCCAAAAATCGTGAGGTGTGCACTCCCCTAGCACACCTACCGATTGCGATTCACGACTAAAAACTAATTTTTAGGGCTAAAACGGTAGGTGTGCGCTAGCACTACGATTGCGATTCCCTATTCGAAAAATGAATCGGCCCGACTTCAGTTTTAAGCTGATCGGGAGTTTTAGTGCGCGAATCCTATACGCTATGTGTGTACCTACCATAAGAGCTCTACTTCTAAACAGGCCAGGACACAACTTCCTAAAGTGACAGTGTCCGTAATCGACAATAGATGGCGCCACTGTGCGATGATGCTGTAATGTTTACTTTGGTTTCTTGTTGTCTGTCTTTTAGGTAGCATTTTATCCAATTTATAGAGTTAGCTTTTGCAGTAGTATACTGTGGTCTACCATGTCGAAATCTTTGCGTTCTCTGTGGCGGAGTGGTTAGAGTGTCTGACTTTTTTCTAGGTCAGACTGCTAATCTGAGGGTCGGCGGTTCGATTCCCCGTGCCTCCAGCTCTGCCAATTTGGATTTCCACGGCTGTGTATAACTTAGGCCGGTTGCTCTCATACCATGTCTCTGTGGTGTGGGAGGTTAAAAATCCCTTGGGTCGGTAAAAGTGTAGGCTCGGGCTTTCTATCGACCAGCAGTGGAATGAGGAAGACCAGTCGTCTATGACTGAAATTTCCCCTGCTTAAACAACTAATGGACCAAAAACAAAAACAAAAAAAATCAATGAAAGCTGCTCCAACTAATTGTTTTTGGTTCATTGAGGCCAGTATGTCGTTTGTTAGGTTGGCTATTATTTTGTATGTGGAGTGCAGTTTCTTAAAACCTCCTTGTCTTTTGTTTAGTATACTGTTTTTTTCCAGGTGTTCATTTATGTGCCTGTGAACATTTTTTTCAATTAGCTTGCCTGGGGTTTGCAGACTTGATATTGGTCTATAGTGCCCCATGTTTTGCATGTCACCACCTTTGAAGATGGGGGTAATCGTTGCCATCTTTCAGGCTTTGATGAAATTTTCCCTGGTCAAAGGAGATGTTTCATAGCTCCATCATTGTGTCAGGGATGGTTTGGAGTGAATCCTTTAGTATATTGGCGGGGATTCCATCTATCCCACTTGCTTTGTTTGTGTCAATGCTGTTTATGAGGTCCGTTATTTCTTTTATATTGGTTTTGCAGGTGGGGATTGTCTCTTTAATTTCTTCTGACATATTTTCCCAGTTTCTTGTGAATTTTGGTGATAGTTTTGGTCCCACTGTGGTAAAGTGGGTGTTTAGTTTGTTGGCTGCATCACTATTTGTGAGCACTTTTCCATCGTTGTCCTGGAAGTTTATGTAGACTTGTATTGTTTTGGGGGAATAGCAGATTTACATTTTTCCAGAATTTATTTGTGTTGCTTCCCCAGTCCTCGTCTTGCTTTATTATGTAATTCTTTTTTGCTGTTTTTACTGCTTTTAGTGAACTGTCTCTGGCTATTTTATAGGCTATTTTGTTGTCTAGGTTGTTGGTGCGTTTTGCAGTGTCACCCAGTTTTCTCTTAGTAGTAATTAGTGCCAGCAGTTTACTGTCTATCCAGGGAGTCTTGATTTGTGTGTGTTTTTATTTCTGTTTCTGTTTTGATGTTGTTCCAGTAGGTGTTAACGTCGTCTCTGTTGTTTGTGATGTTGCTTAGGTTTAGTTTCAGGTGTTTTTTTAGTTTTTCTACTCAGTAGTTTTCTACTGAGTTTTCTACTTCCGTAATGTATTGTGTAAATATAATGACCTTATGCGGTACAAAAAGGAAAGTTTGTTTTATTTAATGACGCCTCTAGAACGCATTGATTTTTATCATTGTCTATTGGACATCAACATATGGTCATTCTGACACATTTCTTTTGAGGAAACCCGCTGCCGCCACATAGGCTACTCTTTCCGATAAGCAGCAATGGGTCTTTTATATGCACTTTCCCACAGACAGGACAGCACATTCCACAGCCTTTGATGAACCAGTTGTGGACCACTGGTTGGAACTGAAAATAGCCTGACGTGGTCCAGTGAGTGTAGGTTAAATGATCGTTTAATACGTGAGCAGACAGGTGGTGTTGCGGGTGACCAGAGGTTGTGGTAGATTCCATCAGTAGATGACTTAGTTCAGGCTCCTTCAGCCGATGACTGAGGAGGGAGTAATGGCTGAGGAGCAGATGGAAGCTTCCAGCCTTATTATACTCATATAATGCTTATACTTCACATACATATAACCCAGTATGTGAATAGAAACAAGGAACTAGTCTATACTATTATCACCACTATGTTCATGCATGCCACTCCTCGTTCCTAGTTACACCACAGGAGCGCCACCTGTAGACGGCCCTCATCTATATAAACCTTGACTAGGACTTCCAGTTCTTAACAGTGAATAATTGCACATGTATCTGCCCGTATCTACAGACGCTGTGAGTGTAGGTCTCGCCACTGTTGCCATAGCAACCAAGGTACTAGCCAGTGATGTGAGTTGCGGACACTGGTGGAGTGATCGGAAACATACAACGTCGCATTGAAGTGAAGTTAAAGTTACATAGTCCGATGGTCTTGAATTTCTGCCATTTTCTGAGATCAATTCATTAGATTAATCGCTATAATCTACTTTACTTTACTTGGAGATGATGTTTATTTTAAATGGCTAATTTTGGAGATATTTGAAACAAAAATATGCCAAATTAATTTTGGCAAGTACGTCAAAATGCTGACACCATAAGCGTAAGTAGTAACAGGTTCTATTAAGTTGACTTATTACACCCTTCTATGCAGCAACATATGCTTAATAAGTGCACCAGTGTCTGAGATGAATATGTAGAATGAAATTTAGATAAGCGTTTTGGTTTTGAAAATTTGTTGTTTTCATCAGACTGTAGCTTTAAGTTTTGGACCTGTTTCATCTTCCCAGTGAACTGTACTGGGTGCAGTGGCCGAATCGGCCTTGCGTGCGGGACATCGGGAGTTCGGTTCTCGGTCAAGTCAAACTAATGACGTATAAAATTGATACTTACCACTTCCTAGCCTGGCGCTCTGCATTAATAGGATAGGGAAGGTACTGGTTAGCTCAGTGTCAGGATAATATGACTGAGTGGGATATTGAGTCATGGTGTTGGCGGCCTGATTTTCCAGCGAGGAAGCACTATAAAGTCACCATGAGTGGGCACTGTCACAAGTTGGTACCCGTCCTGATATTACCTTAGATGTTACCAGGACGTAAAACTCCAACAACCAACCAACCCAGCGAACTGTAGACGAGGGATTGCCTGGTTGATCACGTGACTGAATAGTGGCTTGCTTATGGGGCACTCAGCCTCCCATAATGGTACGATTCATGGCACTACAATGATCAAATCTAAGTACAGACCGTACATAGATGGCGGTTTGTTATTTAATATTATCTTCAAATGTTTGAAAGTATGTACTTTTGAAAGGAGATGTTGTTTTGACAAAAAGGATGATGTGGAATAAGTAGGTATTTGCTATTGAAAAGTACAGCAACAAATGCTTTCTAAAATAGGAACAAATTGAACAAAGGCTGATTCATGTAATTACTATTCTATGTAACTTTGTCATAACTTCTCCTGTTGCCATATGTAAAATGCTTGTATACATACATTATGTGTACACATATAGGGGCATATATCTGATTCTATGTATACAAATATTAGTTACTGATTTGTTTTAATGATGTATCTTGTATACGTATGACATTTACAACGATGAATGTCTCCTAAAGTAGGAACAAATTTGGCAAAGGATATTCATGGAATCACTATTATATAACTTTGACATCACTTGTCCATGTGTATATATATGCATGTGAAATATTTACATATATGTAGGCTATACATACAGGTACATATCTGATTTTAGGTCAAGATTCCAATTGCCGACTTGTTGTAACAATGTATGTTGCATAAGTATGAGCTTTAATTTAATGTAACATCGGTCAATTATACTGTGTATAACTTACAGCGTCATCAATGGCCAGTTGCTCTCATACCATGTCTATGTGGTGTGGGAGGTTAAAGATCCTGTGGGTCGGTAAAAGTGTAGGCGCGGGCTTTCTATCGACAAACTGTCTAATGGTGCAAAGAAGTCTATTCAGACTTATCCATGACAGGCAGTATAAATCTTCAAGAAAAAAAGATAAAAATCTCAGGGAGTATGCTCCTTAGGGAAGCCCTACAGTTACCTCACTACAGGTTGGTGGGGTTTTACGTCCTGGCGACATCTAAGGTCATATCAGGACGGTCCTTACTACATGTTTGTGGTTAAATAAAACTCAACTCAACTCAAACAGACGTGAATGGTGTTGATCATTGAGTGCAGTTGCTTAGTCTCGCTTCCTTGTCTCGTCTTCCTTCCAGATGTTTCAAGTGCCACTATGGTGAGGTGTGGGAGTATGGAGGGGGTGTGGGAAGGTCCCTTCGTGTAAACAGCAGTGTTGACTACTATCTCAAATTAAACATTAAAAAAATTTTTAAATTTAAAATAAACAGAGCCAAATTAATTCTTCCTAACTTAGCCATAGTGTACGTAAATGGCGCCCGGATTTTTACATTGCCCTATTCCTAACAGGACAGGGTGGCCGACTGGTTAAAGCGCTCGCTTCTCATGTAAGGTGGTGGGCTCAATCCTTGGCCGACTCAAACCGAAAACTTTAAAGAATTGATACTTGTTGCTACCTAGCCTGGTAATCAGCATTACTAGGATCGAGCAGGGACTGATTGGTCAGTGTCGGGATAATGTGACTGAGTGGGCGGGATATTGTGTCATGGTGCTGGCAGCACGGCATCACACTTGGGCGACACTACAAAACAGCCATGACTATGAATTGTGAGAGTTGGTACCGGTTCTCATATAACCGATGTTTCGAGGAGATGCAACCCCAATAAATGAAACCAACCATTGGCTTATTCCACCATCTATTGGTTTCTTCCTGTAGTTCTGATCATGTTTGTAACTTAGGTATTTGTTTGTTGTTTAGCATCCTAACAACATCTAAGGTTATATCATGATGGGTGCAGAGTTGTGACAGTGCACGCTCATGGTGACAATATAGTACTGCTCCACTGGGAGACCAGGCTGCTGGCACCATGACCCAATATCCCACACAGCCACATTATTCTGACACTGAGCTAACCAGTCCTTGTCCTATCCTATTAATGCTGACTGCCAGGTTAGGTAGCGAGAAGTATCATTTTTATAAGTCATTGGTTTGACTCGGCCAGGATTCAAACTCCCTACACAACTTAGGTGTGTTTGGTTGTGAATTATAGCACTTTCCTCACTGTGAATTGTTAGTATGGTATGTTTGATTGTGAATTCTAGTGCTTTTCTCATTGTGAATTGTTAGTAAGGTGTGTTTGATTGTGAATTCTAGTGCTTTTCTCATTGTGAATTGTTAGTAAGGTACGTTTGATTGTGAATTCTAGTGCTTTCCTTGCTGTGAATTGTTAGTAAAGTATGTCTGGTTGTGAATTCTAGTGCTTTCATCGCTGTGAATTGTTAGTAAGGTATGTCTGGTTGTGAATTCTAGTGCTTTTTTCATTGTGAATTGTTAGTAAGGTATGTTTGATTGTGAATTCTAGTGCTTTTTTCATTGTGAATTGTTAGTAAGGTATGTTTGATTGTGAATTCTAGTGCTTTCCTCACTGTGAATTGTTAGTAAGGTATGTTTGATTGCGAATTCTAGTGCTTTCCTCACTGAATTGTTAGTAAGGTATGTTTGATTACAAATTCTAGTGCTTTTCTCATTGTGAATTGTTAGTAAGGTACGTTTGATTGCGAATTCTAGTGCTTTCCTCATTGTGAATTGTTAGTAAGGTACGTTTGATTGCGAATTCTAGTGCTTTCCTCGCTGTGAATTGTTAGTAAGGTATGTTTGATTACGAATTCTAGTGCTTTCTTCGTTGTGAATTGTTACCAAAGCCGGGCGCCTAACTCTGTTGTCGGCCAACTGTCATGACCTGGCCTCCCGCCAGTGCTGCCTCCTACCGGACGGCCTGTGATCTGACACCACTGCCTATTCAGCCCTGGAGACTACCCCTCAAGATAGCTAAGCATAATCGGATGGTTTTGGCTTTCTGCCATATTTATTTTATTACCTAAACATATTAGGTTGATACGTATAATCTACTTTACTTCAGTTCCAAGTAAGTTTGACTTTAAATTAAATGGTTAACTTTGGAGATATTTGAAGTGAAATGATGCTGAATTAATTTCAGTGTGTACACCAAACTGCTGGACATTTATAGACTTCAGCAGTGATAGGTTTTATTTAATTTATTTATTATTCCTACTGTGCAGCAATACATACTTAATAGTTAAAGCTGCATAGTCTGATGACTCATCAAATTTTCAAAAACAAAATAATTATCTAGATTTGATTCTTCTCATCTAACTTAAACACCGATGCACCTTTTAAGCATTTGTTGCCAAATAGAAGGTAATGCTGAAGCAATTTAATAGAACATGTTACTGCAGAAGCCTATGGTGTCACAATTTTGGCATACTTGCCTAAATTGATTTAGCCTTTTTACACTTCAAACATCTCAAAAGTTGGCTATTTAAAATAAAAGTTACTTCAAACTAAAGTAAGGTAGGTTATAACAATCAGCCTAATATATTTATGTCAGAAAATGACAGAAACTCAAAACCATCGGATTATGCAACTTCAACAAGTGCACCAATATTTACGTTGGATAGGTATGCTGAAATATAGATAAATATTTTGGTTTAGAAAATATACTTTCATCGGTCGATGCAGCTTTGAGGGGGACAGCCTTTCGTTGTGGTTTTGTGTTCATATTACAGTAAAACCTCTCTAACCGACCACCTCCACAGATCGACCACTCCCCTATATAGATCGTTTTATTTGGGTGCCAACAGTACCATTGTAACCATATTCTAACTCCCTAAGCCGACCACCTCCCTAAATGGACCACTTAAAATCGGTCCCATGGTGTGTCGATTTAGAGAGGTTTTACTGTACTTAAAGTTGCAGTCTGATGGTTTTTAGTTTCTGCAATTTTGATGCATGGCTGATTGATTGATTGATTGGTGCTTTCTTTACGCCGTGTCGGCAGCATAGGCCATATTCACGGCGAGGGATGCATGGCAGTGCACATCATTACATGTAATCACTCATCCAGCCCTTGTCTACTTAAGCCCTCGTCACATACACATTAGTGAACGTAGTTGAACATAGGATAGATTAACGTGGGTCAAACGTAGTGTAAGTATGTTAAACTACACTGAAATACGTTAAGGTATGGCAGGTTTGGGTATGGATAAATACATTACGGCATGGATACCGGTACGTTCAACTATGTTCAAATACCTTCAACTACGTTCAATGTATGTTAGCCTCCACTACGGTCAACTACGTTCAACTACGTCCCAGTACGCTAAAGTATGCTAGAGTACACTAGAGTATGCCAGAATACATTAAGAGTATGGAGACTTTGCCACAGTATGTTAGCCTCTAACCTAGCGCTCTTTTGAACATGTCCAAAGATTAAATCAAAACTCACGGCCCACCCACGTTATTACCAAGTTTTAGCATGACTACGTTCAACTACGTTAGCCTCCACAACGTTCAACTACGTCCACTACTGTGTATGTGACCGGGCTCTTAGACCGTGTACGTCGTTCTTTGTCGCCATAGTATGCAGCGTTTATTCATTACACATGGTACCAGACGCGCTTACTCAATTGGTAGAGCGCAGGCTTTCCGTGCGGAAAGTCGGGAGTTCTCCTCCCATCCGAGTCAAACCAATGACTTACAACATTGTTACTTATCGCTACCTATCCTGGTGCTCTTCATTACTATGATAGGGCAAGGACTGGTTAGCACAGTATCAGGATAATGTGACTGAGTGGGATATCGGGTCATGGTTCTAGCGATATGACCTCTCAGTGGGGCAGCACTATAAAGTCGCCATGAGTGCACACTGTCGCAAGTCGCTACCTGTCCTGATATCACCATAGATGTTGCTAGGATGTAAAACCCTAACAAACTGACAAGCATTTCAAATGGCAGAGCCTATCATCGTAGAAAATCATATATTAGTCATCAGCAGGGAGTGTAGTTGATATAGTATCGCCATAGCAGACGACAGTTAATCATTGCACATGATACTATTGATAGTTTTATATCCACACTGTTAACCAGTAGTTATCTATTTAGCGTATCTATAGGTCGAACGTTTGCGCAGCAGACGAGTGTAGGTCGAATGTTGTCGCCATAGCAGACGACATGTGATTATTACACAGGACAGGGCTATATCCTCACAGTTACTAATCCTGTACTTACCTGCTGACCGTGTAGGCCGCCTGCTGTCCGCCTAGCAGACAATATTGATTCATTATTAATATTTACACATATCTTTACACAACAATCAATTATGAAAGAAAAACAAGCTTGTTTTTATTTAACGACGCCTCTAGAGCACATCGGTTTTTATCATCGGCTATTGGATGCTAAACATATGGTCATTCTGACATATTTATTTGGAGGAAACCTGCTGCCACCACATAGGCTACTCTTTCTGATAAGTGGCGAGGTGTCTTTTATATGCACTTTAACACAGACAGGACAGCACATACAACACTCTTTGACTACAAAAAAAGAGAGTCATTTGCTTGGAGTCTATAGTTTTGTGTATTGTCGCCACAGCAGACGATATTTACTCATTACACATGGTACCGTTATATCCTCACTAATAAGCAGTAGTTTTGTATTTAGACTGTAGATTGTGTATTGTTCACATAACAGACAACATTTAGTCATTATACATGATAACATTATATCCTCAGTGATAACCAATATTTGTATATTTAGAGTGTGTAGATTGTGTCTTGTCCCCACAATAGATACTATTTAGTCATTACACATGATAGCATTATATCCTCACTGATAACCAATGAGTCGGCCTCACGAAAACGGGCCAATCGGTGGTCAAGTGAAGATGTCGGCATCGCAATTCTTAAAAGTGTAGTGCATTTCTTTGTTTCATATTAAATTATCGTAGAAACAAATCAGGTTGTTTTATTTTCTCGACCTTTACATTCAGGATAAATTTTAAGACTTTCCAACACCTCTGTCAATGCTAAATCATAATTATCCTGATCGATGCCGACATCCAATGATCGATGCCGACAACTTTAACAGATGTCGGCATCGCAATTCTTAAAGTCTCGTACATTTCTTTGTTTTATATTATATTATCCTAGAAACAAATCAGGTTGTTGTACTTTCTCGACCTTTACATTCAGGATAAATTTAAAGACTTTCCAACACCTATGTCAATTCTAAATTATAATTATACCGATCGACGCCGATATCCAAGCTCGACGCCGACATTGACCACCAATTGGCCTCTTTTCGTGATCCTGACCCATATATTTAAACTATGTAGATCGAGTGATGTCACCACATCAAACGACATTTAGTCATTATGCATGGCAGAGGCATATCTCACAGATATCCCCATTAGAGCTACCTACATAGACTGTGTAGATCGTGTAATATCGCCACAGCAGACGACATTTAACCATTATACATTACAGAGGCATATCCTCATCAATACCCACACTGGAGGCACCTATTTAGACTGTGTAGATCGAGTGCTGTCACTACAGCAGACGACATTTATCCACTATGCATGACAGCTATATATCCTCACAAATACCCACACTGGAATTACCTACTTAGAGTGTGTAGAACGTGATGTCGCTACAACAGACGACATTTATTCATCTGACGCGTTATTCCATTGATTAGCACGCGAAAGCCCTGTGCCAATAAGCACCTGCCGCCGTGCTGGGACGTAATGGTCTTACTGGTCACGTGACAGCATGAAACGCCGAGACGATGGAGGCAGCACTAAATTCATCATCTCGGACAAACAAATCGGCGCAACCCGACGGCGCAACTCGTCGCGTGTCAATACAAGCCTGGGGTCGTATGCAGGAGTCAGTCTTAGCGAGGCAAAACGGTGTTTGGCGGGAATTCCGGTTTAGCGGCGAAAAAATGGTATGCACGAGTCAGTGTTAGGCCTAACACCAAAGGCTTAACCGGTGTTACCTTACCCCTAAAAAATATTAGGTTTAGCGAGTTTATTAGGCCCAAATCTATTCAATGTTGTCATATTTAACAGAATTACATACGCAATAAGTGAAATTTTATCAATTTAACCCTAAATTCGAAGCATTATTAAGGCTACCGCCGCATTGGCGGCGATATTAATACTTATATTTTCGAATCGACGAATTTCCTCAAATTTCACTTATTGCGTATTTAATTCTGTTAAATATGATAGCATTTAATAGATATAAGCCTAAAATATGGGTACAGACGCAGAGGGATTTCCCAAATCTATAAATAAATTCATGTTTAGCTATAATGAAAGTGTTACGCGCTCCTGCATACGATTTGACACAGGTCCCGACTTCGGTGATAGGTAAACGGTAACAGGCTCTAACACCAAACCCCGCTAACACTGACTCCTGCATACGGGCCCTGGTCTTGGTACCTTGGTCAGCCCTCCTCGATTCACAATTCTCCACTCTCCCTTGCACCCCATCATCCCTCCTCACTCTCCCTCCACCGTAACCAAAACCACCAACAGAACACCACCACCACCACTACCACCATCACTACCACTTCCACCACCACCACCACCAACAACAACAACTCCTCCACCACAACATTACCGCCACTACCACCAACACCTTCACCACTACCACCACCCTCACCACCTCCATAACACCACCACCATACCACCACCACCTTAACCACCACCACCACCTTAACCACCACCACCACCACCACTTCCGACACTACCACCACCTTCACCACCACCTTAACACACCACCACTACCACAACGACCACTACCACCACCATGACCAGACGCGATGGCTGAATGAGTTAGACTCGGTACCAGTCCTGATATGAGCTTAAATGTTGCTAGGACATAAAACAACAAAAACAAACAAACCACCACCATCACCACTACCACCACCACTACCACCACCACCACCACCACCTCTACCACACCATCTGCACTACTACCACCACCATCATCACCACCACCACCACCATCACTACTGCCACCACCACCCCCCACCACCACTACCACCACCATATCCACCACCAACACCATCATCACCACCACTACCACCACCACTACCACTACCACCACCTTCACCACCACCTTCACCACCACCACCACAACCACCACCACCTACAGCGTCACCACTACCTCGACACTACCACCCCACCATCACCACCATCACCACCATCACCGCCACCACCATCACCACCATCACCACCATCACCGCCACCACCACCACCACCACCACCACTACCATCACCAACATCACCACCATCACCACCACCCAATAATGACTGCGCGAGAGCACAATGGTTCCTTTACATTGCAATAGCACTAGCAGTGTGAGTGGTTTCTTTTCATTTGTATATTTATTTATTTTTATATCCATGTCATTGTCTCAATCGTTTGTTGCATAATTACTCGGAAGGTTCCAGAACCCGGAAAGTTACTGGCACATCTGACAGCTCTCCAGTCAGTCGAAAACGAGGCTTTTTTCTGCTCACAGTGTAATCAAATTTTGTCTGGGGTTTTCACATTTGTGCTGCTCAGTGTAATCAAATTTCATTTTGGATTCTCACATTTATGCTGCTCACAGTGTAATCAAATTTCGTTTCGGTTCTCACATTTATGCTGCTCACAGTGTAATCGAATTTCGTTTGGGATTCTCACATGTATGCTGCTCACAGTGTACTCAAATTTCGTCTGGGATTCTCACATTTGTGCTGCTCACAGTGTAATCAAATTTCGTCTGGGATTTTCACATGTATGCTGCTCACAGTGTAATCAAATTTCATCTGTGATTCTCACATTTGTGCTGCTCACAGTGTAATCAAATTTCGTCTTGGATTCTCACATTTCTGCTGCTCACAGTGTAATCAAATTTCGTCTGGGATTCTAACATTTATGCTGCTCACAGTGTAATCAAATTTCGTTTGGGTTCTCACATTTATGCTGCTCACAGTGTAATCAGAACTCGGCACACAATAACACACCCAGTGTCATTTAGACATTTTCCCCACAATGAAACACCCGTGCAAATGGCAAATGTGAACACATAGTATGAATGCAGTTCAACTTTCTACATACAAATTAGCAGGTATAGATTAAACCACTGCTCACTTTCCCACGTCCGGACTCAGTGAGTTGGAAATGCAAATTGAATCAAGTGGAAGTGCTACCTCTCTCCCTGTGCTATAATTAGCCAGGAAGCTAGGGGACGAGGTGAAATATATATATATATATATGTGTGTGTGTGTGTGTCTGTGTCTGTGTAACCTTAATTCATAGCGTTAACCAGCTCGATTAGCTCCAACTCAAATCGGATTCCAATGAATGAATTACTAATTCTAGGTTAGGTTTGAATAAACAATGTACTTCTATTTGTGTTGCTGTTCATTTAGTCTATTCCTGCACTTAATCATGTACATTTCATATGTTTACTGATGTAAACTGGAAACGCCAAGCAGGAAGAATTTAATTATGGTAATTATGGTAATTGTATTCCTGAGGCAGGCTAATTTTAGAGTATTAAAAATAATGCCATTTCAAGTAGTTCTGTATTTCCACTCATCAATTTCCGTCAAGAATCGCCATATATATATATATAATAATTCTTACGTATGCAGTGATAGAGAGACAAGTATGCGATTTGAGTTGGCGGTACAAGACCCCAACTCCTTTATTGAAAAAAACTTCCAAGCGAGTGGAGTGTAGCGCCCCGCGCTGGGGGCCGACGAGGAGGAGCCGGGCCCACCCCGAGGTCTGACTGCGGCATGTAGAAGGGAGGGGGGGAGGCAGTCCAGAGCTTATTACATGCGATAATGGGATTATTATTATCCATATATATAGTGTCTAAGTATGTGAGCTGGTTATAAAACAACACAATGAATAAAAGAGTATCTGGTCACACTGAACTAAAGCTAAGATTCCATATATGCGGTATGTGAATGCGACAAAAATTGGCAAAGCATATAAATACACAGGGGTGCTTCCATATGTCCGAATGCGAACACGAATGCGAATGTGGCAAGTGGATCGCTACATGGATCGATCAGTGCGAATGCAAATATGAATACTGCTGTGTTTGCCATAGAAAACAACAGTAACTTTTTTTTTGGTGGTAAATATAGTTTATTCATTGAATAAAGTCTTTTGTCAGCGCCATGGGACTGGTCTTCCAGCCATGTGACAATACAGTTATTTACAATAAATGTATATATAGTCTGATATTGTCATCAGCAGCTAGCTCAAATCAGCTGAAATAACAATATTAAACATTCAAAGACTTACATATGGTATAGTTTGACAATTCATATATAAAAATAGCAGTTATATGTTGTATTCATACACACTTAGATACATACATGTGTATTGATTAGACCTTTACATTACGGAGTGGTTAGGTGCAGAGTTTCCCTTCATAGGTTTGTATGCCTACTATGTTGTGAATTGCAAAATTATCATGTTGTTTGAGTTAACATTTTGAGATGGAGTGTTAGAAGAATGGTTTGTTTATTGTGTTAGATAGAGTGTGGTTAGCTTGTAGGGTTAGGCTTAAAAGGTTAATACCTTGGGTGTTTTTTTTTTTTATTACATGAAGTAGTTTGAGTAAGGAGGTTGTTAGCAATGACGGGATAAACAATGCTTGGAGGATTGTATGTTTCAGTCATTTACTAGTCTAGTACAGACTTTATTAGTGTCTATGTTTATACAAAGACCCTATAATACTAAGACGGCTCACTCAGCCTGTACTGTGTAATCAAAATGATCAAACCCACCACTTGGTGTGCTGGCTGTTTTCTTGGTCAAACAGATGCTATATTATATGTATAAATGTATATATGGATGTGAAAGATGTGTCATGATGGCGATGATGATGATGATGATGCTGATGATGATGTGTGTTTGTTCATAGCAATTTCATATTGATGTGTATTCATACTTACCTGTCTCATGTACAATATAATTGTATGTGTTTACATGTGAAACACCAACCAGCAGCTCGGTTGATCAAACCCACCACAAGGTGGCACTGCAAAATTGATATTACCATGGCAGAGATAGGGAGTGAGCCGTCCCAGTATCACAGGGTCCCCAGTTTATAGCAATACTACCAGACTGATACACATTTTCCGAATTTGCTGGGCATATCATTTGTACGGTGGATAACTTGGTTTGTTGGCAGCAGGTAAAGGAGTGCGTGGGGTGGCCATAGGTGCTTATAATAGATAGATAATTAAATATGGCGACCTCATCACTAGGCCTGTAGAAGGGCCTGATTGGCTTGGTGAATTCTTACCAGGTTCTTGAATTCTAGTTGTGTTTGTGCATGTCTAATTCTGACTGGGAGTTCATTCTATAATTTGCTGCCTTTGTAGATAGTGGCTCTTGTCAGTCTATTTGTGAGTGGTTTAGGAACTTTAAGGCTTTCCTTCACAAATTTGTAGAAAGAAAGACCGAAAATCGCATCGATATCTCTGCTGCACACTGCATTCGCATTCGCATGCCGCATACCGCGTATATTGAATCTTAGCTTAAGACTAAGTAAAGGTATTAGTATCTACCTGAATTGGACAACCTAGAGCAACAACTAAAACCTTTTATGTAAATATTACGATATAAACCATGTAAAAAAAAGAAAAGCAAATTGTGTAAATACTTAGATAACTGTAACGCTTACCGCCGAAAGACCTGTGCTACGGCACTGACAAAAGATTTGACCGAATAAATTTAATTTACCAACAAGAAAAAAACGTAGCCCTTACCGGGTTGCGCACGCGCCCTGAATCCAATCCGGAAGCACCCTGGCAGCGTTCTTGTAGCATTTAGGAGCGGGGCGTGGCTGGAATTGAAGAACGCGGGAAGAGGGCCATTGGCGCCACAGAAATGTTCTTTCCTGCACAACACCCCACGCATGCATGGTTTATCAGCACGTCACCGCATACAGCCACCACTGTTTGGTTATTGGGGTTTTACTTCCTGGCAATATGTAAGGTCATATCGGGACGGGTACCGACTTGTGACAATGCGCAATCATTGCGATTTTATAGTGCTGCCCCATTGGGAGACCAGGCCACCAGCAGCACCATGACCTGATATCCCCCTCAGTCACATTATCCTGACACTGAGGTTAACCAGTCCTTGCCCTCTCCTAATCATACTAAGCGCCTGGCTAGGAAGTGACAAGTATCAATTTTTAAGTCATTGGTTTGACTCGACCAAGGTTCGAACACATGGGTTCGAATCACACGATTTACCAAAACGGAGACGGGCGCTCAACTCATTCGACCATCCCGTCTGTTTGTGTGGTTTATTTTTAATTAATTAATTAATTTTTTTTTGTAAATCTATGCTGTTACTTTTATGTAAAATAAACGTAAGCCGATGGCGTACATGAATGAACAAGAGCTGTGTGAACACTTGGGTTACCCTCCGTCAGTCTCCGAGGAAGGTCTATAGCCGCAACCCAGGGGCCATATGCAGGAGTCAGTGTTAGCGAGCCAAAACGTGTTTTGAGCGGATTTCTGGTTTAGCGCCGAAAAGTCGGTATGCACGAGTCAGTGATAGGCCTAACACTGCATGTTTAAGGTCCGCGACACTAACCCCGTTTCATATGACGTTTACGTAAGGTTATAGCCAAATCTATTAAATGCTATCATATTTAACTGAATTAAATACGCAATAAGTGAAATTTCATGAAATTAACCCTAAATTCGAAGCAATATTAACGCTGCCGCCATAACGGCGGCGATATTAATACTTATATTTTCGAATCGACGAACGTAAAGTAAACAAATGGCCGCAGCTGCCAGTATGGAAAGCGACGTCGATGTGGCGGCTGCAGCGATTTGTTTACATTACATTCGTCGATTCGAAAATATAACTATTAATATCGCCGCCGTTACGGCGGCAGCGTTACTATTGCTTCGAATTTAGGGTTAAATTGATAAAATTTCACTTATTGCGTATGTAATTCTGTTAAATATGACAGCATTTAATATATTTAAGCCTAATATATGGGTACAGACGCAGAGGGATTTCCCAAATCTACAAATAAATTCAGGTTTAGCTACAATGTACGTGTTACGTGCTCCTGCATACGACTTGACACACTTCCCGACGTCGGTGATAGCTAAACGGTAACAGGCTCTAACACCAAACCCCGCTAACACTGACTCCTGCATATGGCCCCAGGGTGTTTACACACCGGAAGTTGGGGGTTGGCGCCTCGCCCAGTCCCATCTTTCAGAACAGGCCCTATGCTTTAAACTCACTTTGACCCGATAACTTAGTATTCACCTCCTGATGATCACATTTGGTAGTGATTTTACCATACATTTTTTTCTAACGTAGATTGCAGTGAAATTGTCCTAGCAGATATTTTACATTAAACAAAATATCACTTCCTGTATGTGTGTTCACCCGCCTCCTCCACCCGACTCCTCCACCCGACTCCTCTGGTGTGCAAAATACTGAGAGCTGACTCTGATTGCCGTCCACACCCTGACCTAATTAGTAACCATGGAAACCGCTCACCACCCGCTGTGTGCAGGCAACAGGGCCCACTGCTATCTCAGCCAGGGCACTAACACACACGCGTCCACACAGTCCACTGTGTTTTTGGCGTGTGCACTGTGGAGGGCAGGGTCCTGATTACTGCTTCACCATTTCGGACAGCTCGTGTTATGTGTGCCGGACGGGTGAAAAGCATTCACACACAGTCATCTGTCATTTTCTTATTCTTTTTCTTATTCTTTTTTGGGGGCGTTGAGGATGGTTCGTTGTTGGAGTTTTACATCCTTGCAACATCTAAGGTCATATCAGGATGGGTACCGACTTGTGACAATGCGCAATCATTGCGACTTTATAGTGCTGCCCCACTGGGAAATCACGCTGCCCGCACCATGACCCGATATCAGCACTCACTCGCATTATCCTAACACTGAGCTAACCAGTCCTTGCCCTATCCTATTAATGCTGAGCACCAGGATAGGAAGTGACAAGTACCACTTTTATAAGTCATTGGTTTGACTCGACCGGGAACCAAACTCCCGGTCTCCCTCACGCTATGTCCGCGCTCTACCGATTCGGCCACTGCGACCGATTGGGATGCGGGAGGAAGTGGTCGGTGGTGGTTTGGTACAGGGCTCCCTGTGGGAGATGTGGGGTGGGGAGGGGGAGGAAATGCTCGGTGGTGGTTTGGTACAGGGCTCCCTGTAGGAGATATGGGGTGGGGGGGGAGGGGGAGGAAATGCTCGGTGGTGGTTTGTACAGGGCTCCCTGTGGGAGATGTGGGGTGGGGAGGGGGAGGAAATGCTCGGTGTTGGTTTGGTACAGGGCTCCCTTGTGGGAGATGGGGGGTGCGAGGGGGGGGGGGGATGATCGGTGGTGGTTTGGTACAGGGCTCCTGTGGAGATATAGGGTGGGAGGGGGGAGGAAATGCTTGGTGGTGGTTTGATACAGGGCTCCCTGTGGGAGATGTGGGGTGGGGATGGGGGAGGAAATGCTCGGTGGTGGTTTGGTACAGGGCTCCCTGTGGGAGATGTGGGGTGGGGAGGGGGAGGAAATGCTCGGTGGTGGTTTGGTACAGGGCTCCGTGTGGGAGATGTAGGGTGGGGAGGGGGGAGGAAATGCTCAGTGGTGGTTTGGTACAGGGCTCCCTGTGGGAGATGTTGGGTGGGGAGGGGGGGAAGGAAACGCTCGGTGGTGGTTTGGTACAGGGCTCCCTGTGGGAGATGTGGAGGGGGGAGGAAATGATCGGTGGTGGTTTGGTACAGGGCTCCCTGTGGGAGATGTGGGGTGTAGAGGGGGGAGGTTGTAGGTGTTGAAGGGGGGCTGACATAATTGAGTGCGGCGAGGAGCGGTGAAGGTGCCAGCGACAGGGCGTCTTTACAATGTACTACTCACGGTCCGGACTAGCGCACACGCACACGCGCATACGCACGCACGCACACGCATACACATGAAGACATACGTAAACACACGCTCCTGATTGATGCGGCACGTACACGTCCACAATCAGGCAACACTACAGGAGAGATTACATTCATGCGTAATGCGATGTGTGGCATGCGGTGTGCTGCATGGAAACATGGGACATGTGCATCCTGGAATATTCCGCATGCGATATGCGGGATGATCCAAGCGACGTGTGAGTCATGTGGCATGCCACATGTGGCATGCTCCATGGGACTTGTGAGTCATGCGGCATGCCACATGCAATAGGTGGCATGCTCCATGGGACTTGTAAGTCATGTGGCATGCCACATGTGGCATGCTCCAAGGGATGTGTGAGTCATGGGTCATGCCACATGCAATATGCGGCATGCTCCATGGGACTTGTGAGTCATGCGGCATGACACATGTGATATGCAGCATGCTCCAAGGGATGTGTGAATCATGTGGCATACCACATGCGGCATGCTCCAAGGGACGGTGTGGCATGCTCCATGGGACGTGTGAGTCATGCGGCATGTGACTTTCTTTTCCTCTTTTGTATTCTTTATGAACACCAAGAGAACATTTCAACCATCATTTACTGTTTCTTACAAAGGAACTCTTTTCATTAACTCCAAACATCATATATAACAGATAGTTTACTCTATTCAGCATCATGTACATTTCCATCAACTCCACTCTCAGTAGATAACATATAGTTTACCTCACTCAGTATCATGTACAATGGGAGTGGACTTTTGTTGACTTTAGTTTACTTTTAGTTTACATACTATCAGTCCCACTCCAGCATCCAAGAATAATAATGCTCTCTGCCAATATATAATTCTTAACCGAAAATCCGTATATTTTTACACCCAGGTGACATCATTAGCAGTGAAAAGCGGAACAGGATAATATTCTAAATAGATAATATGATGAAATAGGTGAGTATCTTTGTTATTATCTGCGCTGTAATAAAGACCACAGGACAGATATTTGTGACCAGACGGGATGGCCGAATGAGTTAGAGCGTCCGTCTCCCGTGCTGGTAGATCGTGGGGTCGTGGGTTCGAGTCCCGGTCGAGTCAAACCAATGACTTTAAAATTGATACTTGTCGCTTCCTAGCCAGGCGCTCAGCATTATTAGGATAGGGCAAGGACTGGTGTGCTCAGTGTCAGGATAATGTGACTGAGTGGGATACCAGGTCATGGTGCCGGCGGCATGGTTTCCCAGTGGGACAGCACTATAAAGTCGCCATGAGTGCGCACTGTCACAAGTCGGTACCCGTCTTGATATGACCTTAGATGTTGCTAGGACGTAAAACAACAACAAACAAACAAACAGATATTTGTAAATGGAGTGAGTAATAGGCTCTGGCTGGCCCCTAAAAATCCCAATCTTTTATTTAAAGAAGAAATCAGGGTGAAGTGACCAACCGGTACTGGGACAGGAGGCACCTGCTGACCAGCTAGTTGCCTTTGCTTACCTGTCCCCATTAGCGCAGGGGATTTGTATATGTACCAAAATGTTGCAAATGTCGCACCAAAAAACAACCCCACAACAAACTAACATAACTACTAACACATAGTCTGACAATTGAGACTATTGCTCTTCTACTGCTGTTCAGCGATGAAAACAAGTCGCGATGCGGCTTACTCCTTATGGACAGGGTAAAGAAACTATCATCACAAAAACAATAACAACAACAAAAACAAAAAAAGCAAACCAATAGGGCTCCAAGCCGCTCGAACTGCATACAGTATAGAACCTTCCAGAATCAGCAAAACCAATACACATTCATCTGATCTGCTTATATAATATTTGCATAATGGTAAACATTTATGCATACACACACACACATATATATATATATATATATATATATATATATATATATATATATACATTTAGATCATATATATATATTCATTTCGATCATATAACACACATACACCAGTACCCACATCCAAATTGAATATTATTTATAAGCTTCTGTGAAAATAATACCCTGCAGTAATTGAGTGGGCATGTTAGTCACCATAGCAACTATCCCCCCCCCCCCAACCCCAACAGCCTTCGCCCACGCAGTATTTTGCAAATAGACAGACCCCCCCCCCCCCCCCCCCCTTCCTGGACATCAACCACACGGCGTCACTGAGTTTGAGTCTAATTCTGGCCCTGACGGTCAGGCTTGTGGCGGACCAGCAATGGTGGAGCGTGACATCATGTGACCTTCTCAAATAGGCGGTCTTGCCTCACTCACACAAATCAGGGTCAGGTGGGCGTTTTAAAAATGTATTTTATTTATTTTATTCATTTAATATATTTTATTCATTTATTTATTTTATTATTTTATTTATTTTATTTTATTTATTTTATTCATTTTATTTATTTTATTATTTCATTTATTTTATTTATTTATTCATTTAATTTATTTTTCAGTATTTTAACAAAAATATTGGACCGACCTAGACTGATAAATGGATTACATGTCATTCATGTACACATCATAATGTTTTCAGTCAAACAATGAGCACTGCTTTTTCATTTTGAAATTTATTATATCGTACACTTCTAGAAGGTTCAATCGTGTGCTCATGAAAGTTGAAATTACTGCTAGTCAGGCGCATCTTTTAATAGTTAAAAAAAAAAAAGATATAAGTCAGGGGCAGGCGATTTTTCAGGCTCGGGTACGGACGATAACCAATTTAAAAAATTTATTATTTGGCCTAAGGAGTGGGGGGCGGGTAGGGGTGGGGAGGGAAGGGACCATGCCTGGGTCTCGATTGGCCCAAACCAGATGACCGATTTGTCCTGCCATTGATGGTCCCGCCTTGTTGGTTGGTTGTTTGAGTTTTACGTCCTGGCAACATCTAAGATCATATCGCCACGGGTACTGACTTGTGACAGTGTGCACTCATCACAACTTTATAGTGCTGCCCCAATGGGAGACCAGGCCACCAGAACCAAGACCTGATATCCCACCCAGTCACATTATCCTGACACTGAGCCAACCAGTCCTTGCCCTATCCTAATAATGCTGTGAGCCTGGCTAAGAAGCGACAACTATCAATTTTGTAAGTCATTGGTTTGACTTGACTCGGAATTGAACTCATGACCTTCCGCACGGGAGGCAGCGCTCTACCGATTCGGCCACGGCGTCCGGTATTGCGCCTTGTAGATCAAGATGTTGGAAAGGTGCATATATTAGACGGCATGGCGTTTCACGAGACGATCTCCTCTCTGATTGGCTCTTCTGGACAGCTGCCTTTTAACAAATAAAATTATCCTGTAGCGTCAAACAGCCAACAATAAAATGTACTCCTCATCTCCAACTAAAGTATAGCATTTTGTTTTTATTTTTTGTCCTTCTCATTTTCAAATGTCATATACCAGACGCGGTGGATCGTTAGAGCGCAGACTTTCCGTACGGAAGGTCGGGAGTTCGAATCCCGACCAAATCAAACCAATGACTTTAAAAGTTATACTTGTCACTTTTTAGCCTGGCCCTCGGCATTAGTAGGATAGGGCAAGGACTGGTTAGCTTAGTGTCAGGATAGTGTGACTGAGTGGGAAATCAAATGTCATGTAAAGAATATTTCGAAATTGAACTTTAATGAATGGCAGTTTTGAATCTAGTGTGACATATGTATTCAAGTTTGATAGTTCGATGGTTTTGAGTTTCTCTTATTTCTTGTCAGTGTGAATGTGAGTCGTATAGCTTTCACTGGTTTTGTTGGGAGCTATAGGGCAGACGAGAAAATGTTTATTTTGCCACCTGAATGTGAGTGGTATAGCTTTTGCTGGTTTTGTTGGTTTATAGGGCAGACGACAAAATGTGTATTTTAGCACCTGAATGTGAGTGGTATTAGCTTTCGCTTGTTTTGTTGGTTCACAGGGCAGACTACAATATGTATATTTTAGCACCTGAATGTGAGTGGTATAGCTGTAGTTGGTTTTGTTGGTTTATAGGGCAGACGACAAAATGTATATTTTGGCACTTGAATGTTAGTGGTAGAGCTTTTGCTCGTTTTGTTGGTTTATAGGGCAGACAATAAAATGTGTATTTTAGCACCTAAATGTGAGTGGTAGAGCTTTTGCTGGTTTTGTTGGTTTATACTTTATAGGGCAGACGACAAAATGTTTATTTTGGCGCTTGAATGTTAGTGGTAGAGCTTTTGTTGGTTTATAATTATAGGGCAGGCGACAAAATGTTTATTTTAGCACCTGAATGTGAGTGGGAGAGCTTTTGCTGGTTTTGTTGGTTTAGAGGGCAGATGACAAAATGTATATTTTGGCACTTGAATGTTAGTGGTAGAGCTTTTCCTGGTTTTGTTGGTTTATAGGGCAGACGACAAAATGTGTATTTTAGCACCTGAATGTGAGTGGTAGAGCTTTTGCTGGTTTTGTTGGTTTATACTTTATAGGGCAGACAACAAAATGTTTATTTTGGCGCTTGACTGTTAGTGGGCAGAGCTTTTGTTGGTTTATAGGGCAGATGACAAAATATTTATTTTAGCACCTGAATGTGAGTGGTAGAGCTTTTGCTGGTTTTGTTGGTTCATAGGGCAGATGACAAAATGTATATTTTGACACTTGAATGTTAGTGGTAGAGATTTTGTTGATTTATAGGGGAGACGACAAAATGTTTATTTTGCCACTTGACCTGCTGACTGTGAGTGGTATAGCTTTCACTGGTTTTGTCGGGTCTATAGGGCAGACGACTAAATGTTTATTTTTGCGCCTAAATGTGATTGGTAGAGCTTTCGCTGGTTCCAGCGGTTGATGGGTCTATCGTGCATGTCAGTGTCAGCCACACCAGTGACAAGCAGACGACGTAATTGTCAGCTGCCGGAGGTATTTGCGAGTACCAATCTGGGGACCTCTGGAGGCTGGCTATATATCATTTCTGTGACAGTTTATGAAAAATATAATTTGCCCATGGCGTTGCTATAGTTACAGCTTCGCTGGTGAAATACTGCAACGTGATGCGAGTTTGACAACGGCATTCCGATATAGTATAAATAATGTATTATAGAGATTAGTGTGATATTGGATGTCTGACATCAGTTTAATTCATTGTGACTTTGGGAGTGAGACGTAGCTCAGGCGGTAGAGTGTCCACCCGTGAAGGTGTCAATCATCCTGTTGATCCTGCTCAGTGGACCCATTTGCAGTTTGGGCTATTTTCCGTTCCAATCAGTAGACCACAACTGGTTCATCAAAGGCTGTGGTATGTGCTGTCCTGTCTGTGGGAAAGTGCATATAAAATATCCCTTGCTGCTTATCGGAAAGAGTAATCTATGTGGTGGCAGCGGGTTTCCTCCAAAGAAATATGTCTGAATGACCATATGTTTGACGTCCAATAGCCGATGATAAAAATCAGTGCGCTCTAGAGGCGTTAAATAAAACAAGCTTTCGTTTTGTTGTGAATTTGACTTAGATTAAGTGAGGTAAATTTCAATCGACTTACATTAAGTGGGGTAAATTTCAAAAGTCATTAGTTTGACTCAGCCAGGATTCGAAACCGGAGTTTTTCTAGACATCGGTATTAAGCTTTTTAATTTAATTTAATAAAAATTGCAATATAGACGTTATTGTGACATTGCATATCTGACAGAGTGGCATAGTCCGATCGTTTTGAGTTTCTGTCATTTTTTTCTGAGATAAATACGCTAAATTGATTGTAAAAATCTACCTTACATGTTTGAAGTAACTTTTATTCTATTGCTACGTTTTGAGATATTTGAAGTGCAAAAATGTAATTCGACCTACATATCTAACTTAGATACTGTTGCACACATTCTTCATGTTACTATTGTTAGCATAGCAGGGGTAATTTGCGACGCGGCGGAAGGGGTAGGGCGCTCATCCAACTTTCAACACTGACACGCCACCTAACTAAACCACCATCCACCCCTAAATTTAATATCAATACCAGCCTTACTGTATGATGCTGCCACGTATACTTGACTTTTGGAACTAATTACACCACCTATGCTGCCACCTAGCGGTTTCGCCCACACGGGCGGTGACACCACAGACAGCATTGAACCGCTCAATTTGTCGCCCCCACCCCTCAACTAACAAACAGGCTACCTGAGCAGTGGGGTTGAGAGTGACGAGATTGATTACCCATTGTTTGATTGATTACCTATTGTTCGATGACATTGATTATTTCTGATTGAATAAATGCAAATTATATCACTTCCGTCTCGTCGTTAAAGCTGCATAGTCCGATGAAATATCAAATTTTCAAAACCAAACCAGTTATCTATATTTGATTCTACATATCAAACTTAGATACTGATGCACTTATTAAGCATTTGTTTCTGCGTAGAAGGAAATACTGAGTCAATTTAACAGAACCTGTTACTGCAGAAGTCTGGTGTCAGAGTTTTGGGAAGCTTGCCAAAACTATTTTTCCATGTTTGCACTCATAATATCTCAAAAGTTTACCATTTAAAATAAAAGTAACTTTAAACTAGTGTAAAGTAGATACTAGTGATCGATCTCATATATTTATCTCAGAAAAAATACAGAAATTCAAAACCATCAGACTGCAACTTTAATTAAACATTTAATGCAGTTTGGAGCTCCTGTATTACACTGCTACATTCAACCATGGACAAACAAAGCCTATATCTAGCATTTCGATGTGCACACCGAAATTGATTTAGTATGATTTCACTTCAAATGTCTCTAAAGTTAATCATTTAAAGTAAAAAGTTACTTTAAAACGAAAAAACAAGTAAATGGTAATGATCAACTCAATATATGTACCTTAAAAATATGGTAGAAACTACAAATCAACTTGAAGGTCCCAATAGTCCCTTCCCACCAACATCAAGATTCCTCATTTCTCAAACCAAGACATATTTCTATTCTACAGAACAAACCAATAGTCAAGACATCTTGACATACTAACACAAACATACCCCAACTAACATCCAAATCCTACTACGTACAAAACAACGCAATGAATAAAAGAGTATCTGATCACACTGAACTAAGACTAAGTAAAGGTACTAGTATCTACCTGAATTGGAAATCCTAAACCAACAACTAAAACCTTTGATGTAAATGTAAAATGATTTAGTGTACCTCATACTCATTACTTACTGCATTGTGTACGCTTTAATTTCAGAATCTACTTCACATTTCAAGACACTATATAAACCGTATTAAAACAACAAATTAAATTGTGTAAATACCAAGATATCTGTAAAACTTATGGCCGGAAGACCAGTGTTATGGCGCTGACAAAAGATTTACATGAATAAAATGTATTCCCCCCCCCCCCCCCCCCAAAAGGGAGTTTGATTTGACAATCACCAATCAAAAGCCCAGTCACTTGGCAACATTTACAGTGATTAGAGCTACTAACGGCAACAACAAAAAGCAGAAATCTGATATCTGGTAAATCTCACTGTGCTAAGAAAGGTCAGGAGAAATGACCCATATGACCAAGAAAAGAAAATTGGAAATCTGTGCGAAAATCGGACATTTTTCATTCAAAGCTGCATATTCCGATGAAGCATTAAATTAGTCAAAAGCAAAACATTTATCTGGAATTTATTGTATGTTTATCTAACTTAGATAAGTGTTTTAGTTTAGTTTAAAACAATGTGATGCTTTTATAGTACAGTACAATCCCGTTAAACCAAGCTCGGTGAAACCAAACGATTGGTTAATCCCAACTTTTTTCGGCGGCCCGGCAAAATACTACCATTTATCATATAACAAAATTGGTTAAACCAAAGTCGGTTAATCCAAAGTATCGGTTAATCCAAACAAAATTGTCGGCCCCAGGCCACTTCCAGTACAGTTAAGCCAAACTTTCATGTGGTTTTAAGGTCATCTGAGACTTTTCTATATGATAAATGGTACTATTTTGCCAGCTCGCCGAAAAAAGTTTGGATTAACCGATCGTTTGATTTAACCGAGGTTGGTTTAATGGGGTTAAACTGTATATACATAAAAAAACAATAATAATAGTGTCCACATACATTGTACATTCATAATTCACCCCCGTTTTTGCCAAGCCAAGTCAATGTCAAAGGTTGGTTAAACCAATGATCGGTTAATCCAAACAAATTTCTAGGGTCGCTTCAAGTTTGGTTTAAAGGGCTTATACTGCATTATGTAACTAACATTTCCCAGTGTGTGGTGGTGAGTGTCTATTTACCAACAACTTCAGCGTCTAGTGCTATTTCAGGGATGTCACTATTTGCCGTGTATGACTGCATAGTTCCACCTTGTCTGTATTCTTAAATATTCATGGGAAGGAATGATAAAATATATGCTTCCGCTGTTTCTCCGCCCACCAAGGTGTCACAGAACCAAGTGACCGGTCGCCTAGCCAGCCGGGTTGCAGGTAGATACAAGATTCATCCGGTACTTGTAGTACACAGGTGAATGACAACATAGTCTAAATACGGGCGAAAATAGCATTAGTATGAACATGACCTAGAAACTGTGGCTTCAGTATCAAATGGCTACCCATATTATGCATATAGGCACAGAGTTGGTGAAATGGGAGAGAATGCAAAAAGACAAGATGGCGGCCGCAGAATGCCGTCGATTTCACTTTTAAATTGCATTAAGCTATATGTTTTATTATATTTTTCAACTCAAAGGTAGGGGCTAATAATAAGACAGATGTAAAGAATAATTGTTGCTTCTTACATTGTGAAATTAGGCTCTCATCTCATTGACCTGTTTTTTCGACAGCTTTTACATAGGGTTGGTTTGCACCCCGACTGCAGCAGTACGGGGTGAATCTTGTATCGAGGTTGCAGGTAACCTCTCAAGGTGGTGGTGGGGGGGGGGGGTGAACCACTAGCCAAACACAGTGGGCCACCTTTTGGCGCATGCGCACATCCTACAGACTTGGGTCGAATAATTGAATACGCTTCTCCACGCTCAGGGTGGAAAAAATGGTGGCTTAATCCAAAACCTTTTTTTTTTAAATAACCGATATAAAATAGGATTTAGAATGTTTATGATGGCATAGTTTAGTTATATTTCCATTTCATTAATCTATGTTATTACCCCCCCAACAAACATGTATGACTGGTACCGGTGGCTGTTATCCTGCAGGACGATAAAAGCACATTGTGATGTCATCGCTCCTAGCCACCCCAGCCAAGAGGTGGGTTACTCGGGTCGGGTCGTTTTGAACATGGCATGTGTATTTGTCGACTCTACTTGCGGTGTTCAATTTAAAATTCTGACGACTCGGGTGACCCGAGTCGCCTGGGTCGTGTTAATCGATTACGGCCCACCTGTCGCAGTAGAACTACAACAGTGGGCGGCGTAGTCTCTGCCACCATTGCGTGGTGGTGAGGCTCATGTCGGGACTACTACAGTGTAGTAAGCAATGTTGGATTACCAATAACAAACCCCAGTCCAGAATCGGTTCAGATGTACAGTGTGACCCCGTTATAACGTGATCATTCAGATCCGCATAGTGCGATCGCGAAAAATCGTAGTTGCGCTAAATCAGGGTATATTTGACTGAATTACCTTTGAATTAAAGAATTCTGGGTCCAGTGAATCATTGTGTAATATCCAAATTGGCGTCAAATCGGTGCGCGTTATAACGGGCGTTTACTGTACCTGTCCAGACTCAGAACGAATCCTAATTTAATTCATACTCAGTAGATCGACGGGCAGGAGCTAAACACAGAAAATAATTAATTACAGGACGCCTTGCATTACGCAATGTATCGGCATTTTCAATTTATCACTAAATAGAGTTTTAGGAGCATCTCATTGCCACTTCAATTCTTCTTGAAATGTTATCGGGGATGTGGTCGTGTTGGGGCGTCTGGCAGCAACACTCTCCAATCCGAACCGCGGTGCATTCGTTTAGCAGCAGGATGTCGTCTGCTAGTATGGATGGAGAGAGCTGTGTGGTTTCGCTACGTCCCAGTAGGTGGCGCGGGGTGGCGGGGATGACGTCACTATCAGCCTATTGGCTATGGTTCTTGGCAGTCCAGTTGTCATTAGCTCTTGACTTTGCCGTCAGAGGGCGGGCTGGTGGTGGAAATCCTATATGGCAGCTTTTCTACAAAGCATGATGCACAATGAGCAGTGATGAGTTGCTACCCACAATATTAGTTCTGTTCCTGGCACCAGAGGGCGGGGGTGGTGGACATTCCTATATGGCATTTTTTCTACAGAACATGCTGGTGGTTGGGTGAGTGTCGAGAGGTGAATTGACCTTAATAATTTCTATTGTAAACAGGTTAGTTTATGTTTGTAGAATATGTATAGAAATTGTTAATAAAAGGGTCTAATCTCTACCAGGGGCCGTATGCACCAATCGGTGATAGGCTTAGCCGGAGCTAAGGCGCTAGCACCGGTTACCTACCCCAGGGTAGCGGCGGGTTGGAGAAATGTGTGAATCGGTATGCACCAATGTTCTAGCCGAGGCGGATACCTAACCGTGAAGTTATTTATAGATTTGGGAACTCCCTCGAGTCGACAATATGAATAATGCCGCCAATGCGGCGGCGGCGTTAATATCGGTTCGAATTTAGGGTTAAATTGATAAGATTTCACTTATTGCGTATGTAATTCTGTTAAATATGACAGCATTGAATAGATTTGGGCCTAATATATTGCCGCCAATTCGGCGGCGGCGGCGGCGGCGGCGGAGGCGACCATTTTTAGTTGACGTTGGACAGTATGGATATCGACGTCGAAGCGGCGACGGCGATTTGTTTACTTTACATTCGTCGATTCGACAATATGAATAACGCCGCCAATGCGGCGGGAGTGTTAATAAGGGGTCGATTTTAGGGTTAATTTGATTAAATTTCACTTATTGAGTATGTAAATCTGTTAAATATGATCGCATTGAATAGATTTGGGCCTAATATATCGGCGGCCGCCACACTAACCGCACCGTGTAGGCCCTTACCCCAAATCTGAAACTGGGGTAGCTTAGCCGAGGCTACGGTCGGCGGTTAGCGCTGGCACCGATTGGTGCATACCGATTTCTCACATTTAGCCGTGTGGAGCTACCCAAACCGTGGTTAAGGCCCTAACTCCGATTGGTGTATAGGGTAGGGTAGAGTCGTAGAATGTGGCAGACCAATTATTGCCCCCGCTTTAAATTTCTTCTGCTTAACCGAGGAAGATAAAAGAAAAGACAAATTAATTATGGAAGACAAATTTAGCGTTTTGCCACTCGGAGGTTGGGAGGGCAGCAAATTAATTTACCACTCTGCCGCTTTCACTTTGAACATCTTTCCTCATTCTTCGAAATAAAAAAAAAAAAAAATAAAAAACACACATAACACGAGGACACGCATTGGACTGTAGTTGAAGTGTGTGTGGTGGTGCGGGTAGGGGTGGGGGTAGGGTGTGACAATAACACAAAACACACACAAGCTGTTAAAAGATAATGTTTCAACATGGCATTAGTCATTACCGGCATGGCGACGCCTGATGTTACCGCTGTTTTGTGTGCTGCCCCCTACCGGACAGAACTGGGCGTCAATCTGTAGGATTGAAGCACGCCATTGCTGGCAAGACGCCCACACAGAATTGAGACTAATCGATATCGCCCCAAGAATAACTTCAACAGACCATCAGTACCTAGAATTGATCACGTGACTTAATAGCTCTCATTAGTTCCCGATGTGTCCGTGTTTTCAGTGTTGTTAGCGGCTGTAATTGTTTTATCCCTGATGAGTAGCTGCGGCTTTGTTAGACCACACCAAACTCTGCACGTTCACACTGGATGCGGTGGCCCGAGTCGCTAAAAGGGTGCTGGTTTCCAGCGCGGAAGGTCAGGATTTCAAATCTGGACCGAGTCAAACCAATGCCATACAAAATCGATACTTGTTGCTACCTATGCTGGGGCTCGGCATTATTAGGATAAGGAAAAGAACTGGTTAGTGCAGTATCAGGATAATTTGACTGAGTGGGAAACTGCGTCATGATGCTGGTGGCCTGGTCTACCAGTGGGGCAGCACTATAAAGTTGCTATCAGTGCGCACTGTCACAAGTCGGTACCCACCCTGATATGACTTTGTATGTTGCCAGGAATGTTTTAAAAAACAAAAAAACAAGCGTATTCACAGCTGCGCACACAACCATGCATGCACAAACACACAATCACACAAACGCAGGCACATACACACAGACACAAAATCACACAAACACAGAATCACACAAATGCAGATACATACACACAGACATACCGACACACAATCACACAAACACACAATCACACGAACGGAAAGACATACACACAGACACACAAGCACACAATCACACAAACGCAGACACACACATACACAGACACACACTCACACAAACACACAATCACACAAACACACAAGCACACAAACGGAAGGACATGTACACAGACGCACAATCACACAAACGGAAACACATGCACACAGACGCACAATCACACAAACACACGTACCTAAACACTCAGACGACACACACACACCCAATCACACACGTAGTTCGTTAACCATGTCATGGTGTGAAGAGCGCTTTTCCTGCTCCTTCTGGTAATGACATGCTTACTGGCAGTATCACAGGCATGCTAGGTAATTTGCTGTTCAGATGACTGGAGCGGGACGTAGCTCAGTCAGTAGAGTATACACATGTGAAGGTTTGGATCATCCGACCGATCCTGCTCAGTAGACCCATTTGCAGTTTTCGGCTATTTTCCGTTCCAACCAGTGGTCCACAACTGGTTCATCAAAGGCTGTGGTATGTGCTGTTCTGTATGTGGGAAATTGCATACAAAAAGACCTCTTGCTGCTTATCGGAAAGGGTAGCCTATGTGGTGGCAGCAGGTTTCCTCCAAAGAAATATGTTAGAATTACCATATATTTTGACGTCCAATAGCCGATGATAAAAAATTAATGTGTTCTAGAGGCGTCATTAAATAAAACCAAATTGTTACTGTTCAGATGACTGGACATGACGTACACCAACCCCAATGCTCCTTGTACCTTATTAAACGGCACCCCACGTGACCACACTGTCGGGACCGGCGTCCCGCCGCGGCATGGCGTCGCCTCTTTTGTCCGCAGGATAATGTACATTTCACAGTCCCACTAATTAATGGGCGTTTCACTCAATTACGCCTTCATTAGGGTGGGTGCCTTGAAAATAGTGTTGGCTTGTATGTTCATGACGCAGTATTGGATATGACATTGAAAATGTATGTGTGTGTAGTGTAACACACTGACATGATGCTATAGACAACGGGCGTACAGACATATACATATATGTATATATATATATATATATATATATATGCGCTCTATAATGCATTAAGTGAATAGACCGGGTGCGGTGGCCAAATAGTTAGAGCGCTGGCCTCGTGTGCGGGAGATAGGAAGTTCGGTTCCCTCGGTTGAGTCAAACCAATGACTTATAAAATTGATACTTGTTGCTTCCTAGCCTGGCGCTCAGCACTAATAGGATAGGGCAGGATAGGTCAGGATTATCTGACTCAATGGGATATTGGGTCATGGTGCTGTTGGCCTGATTTCCCAGTGGGCCAGCACTATAAAGTTGCCATGAGTGCGCACTGTCACAAGTCGGTATGCATCCTGATATCACCTTACATGTTGCCAGGATGTAAAACTCCAACAACCAACCAACCAACCAACCAACCAACCAATATGGAGTCACTTTCTGATATGAGCTTAGATGTTGCTAGGACGTAAAACAATAACAAACAAACAAAATCTTGTAACCATACCGATCCCCGCTCCATTGGTAATATGACATTGATGAATATAACATTGAAATAGATAATATTAGCACATTAAAATATACAAGACCGTACGTAATCAAATCTGGCAAGCCCTTCAAACCACTGTGTTGGACTTGTCAATTTGCTGTCAGCTGAATGTATTCTCAGTGGAGTGTGCCTGCAGTAATTCATTTAACACACTGACTCGTCCGGCACAGTGCTTTTGTCTGCCTCCGACTGCCATCTGGTTTATTGGTTGGTTGGTTGGTTGTTGGAGTTTTACGTCCTGGCAAATATCTCAAGTCATATCAGGACGGGTACTGATTTGTGACAGTGCACACTCATGGCAACTTTATAGTGCTGCCCCACTGGGAGATCAGGCCGCCAGCACCATGACCTGATATCCGACTCAGTCACATTATCCTGACACTGAGCCTATCAGTCCCTGAGCTATCATAATAATGCCAAGCGCCTGGCTAAGAAGCGGGAAGTATAAACTTTTAAGTCATTGATTTGACTAGACCAGGGTTCGAACGCATGTGTTCGATTCCCACGATCTACCAAAATGGGAGGTGGACGCTCAACTCATTCGGCCATCCCGTCTGGTCCACCCATGTGGTTGATGTCATGTTCCACCATACTTGTCAGTTAGCACTGGCTACAGGGAGTGCTCACCACAACAGATAATATTAATGGTGATAATAGAACCTGTTAGATATCAACTCACCAAGCACCGGACAGGGTGGCAGAATCGGTAGAGCGCAGTCTTCCCCTTCAAAAGGTCGCGAGTTCAATTCCCCGTCATGTCAAGCCAATGACTTACAAAATGTATATTTGTCACTACCTAGCCTGGCGCTCGGCATTATTAGGATAGGTCAAGGACTGGTTAGCTCAGCATCAGGATAATGTAACTGAGTGGGGCAGCACTATAAAGTCACCATGAGTCTGCGCTATCACATTTCGATGCAAATTCTGATATGACCTTAGATGTTGCCAGGACATAAAACTCTCAAACAAACTCAAAAAGCCATGTCATCTATGGGCGCACTATTGTATTACTGCCCAGTTTCCCACTCAGTCACATTATTCTGTAACCAAGCTAACCAGTTCTTTGCCCTATCGTAGTAATGCCAATCGCCAGGCTAGGTAGCGACAAGTATTGATATTGTAAATCATTGGCTTGACTCGGACCAGATATAACATTCTGACCTTCCGTGCGTGAAATCTGCACCCTTTACCGATTAGGGCCACTGCTTCCAGTGTGAACATACAGAGTTTGGTGTGGTCTGTGAACACAGATAGTTTGGTGTGGTCTAACGAAGCTGCAGCTTCAATGTATATACCCATTCAGAGATAAACACAATAACGATTACACGCAATATATATTAATATTATATAAGAATATGGATATATATAGTATATATATATATATACACATATACACATATTACACATAGTATAAGTATACATATATTAGGTATCACATTATTCTACACTTCAGTTAAGATACAATATATGTATATATATATATATACACTTATATATACATATACATATATATACACATATATATATACATATATAGATATAGTATTATATATATTTACACATATATACATATATATTTTATATATATATATATATAGATATGTATATAGTAAAACCTCTCTAAATTGACCGACCTTGGGACCGACTTGAAGTGGTCCATTTAGGGAGGTAGTCGGTTTTTAGGGAGTTAGAATAGAATATGGTTACAATGGTATTGTTGGGACCCAAATAAAGCGATCGATATAGGGGAGTGGTCGATCTGTGGAGGTGGTCGGTTAGGGAGGTTTGACTGTGTGTGTATATATATATTATATATATATATATATATATATATATATATATATATATATATATATATATACATATCATATCATATCATGGCAGGGGTGAGTGCCATTAAACCTCCAACAGCGCCGTCGCCATGCTGTCAGAATCAGAAGTCTTGCGCATGCGTCAGTGCCTGCAGACGGCCTGGCCTGGCCTACCTCTCTGCCTCGCTTCGTGCCGCGTTGGTTTGACCCGTGTGTGCGTATATAATAAATACATGCAAACGCCACCTCACGTACAGCTCAAAGCGTTGTCAGGCCTCCTTAGCAGCTTAGCGCCGAGCAGCGTTTGTCAATACTTCCTGTTTAATAGCAGTCCTGCTGTCAGACCTGCCTCAGACCAAGCAGCGCACGCACAGGGACCGCCACCAAGTCTTTGTCGCAGCCTACGCCGGGTCACGTACCTGAAGGTGGTGGTGACGGGGGCGTCTCCATTTTTGTCATGCCGGATATTTATTAGGATAGGGCAAGGAGTGGTTAGCTCAGTGTCAGGATAATGTGACTGAGTGAGATATCAGGTCATGGTGCTGGTGGCCTGGTCTCCCAGTGGGGCTGCACTATAAAGTCGCCATGAGTGTGCACTGTCACAAGTGGGTACCCATCCTGATATGAACTTAGATGTTGCTAGGACGTTAAACAACAACAAGCAAACCTCATGCTGGATATTGTAGGAACCTCATTGACCGTCTCAACCACGGCTTTATCAATCGTGCACAGTGAAGGCTGGAGTGGAGCGTATGGTCTAGCTTGGATCTGGAGAAATAGACGATTTCCACCACCAACCGGTCTTCTGATGTCAGTGGAGGAACTAGCAGCTCACTGTGCAGTGTGTTCTTCGGAAATGGTCTTGTAGAGGATTTCCACCACCAACCTGCCCTCTGATGGCAGCGGTAAGAGCTTCTGTTGTAGGTTTTAGCTCATCCATTTAAAAAAAAAAAAAATTCTTGAAGATTTATACTGCCTATTATGGATAAGCCTGAATAGACTTGTTTTCACCATTAGACAGTTTGTCGATAGAAAGCCCGAGCCTACACTTTTACCGACCCAAAGGATTTTTAACCTCCCACACCACATAGACATGGTATGAGAGCAACTGGCCTTTGATGACGCTGTAAGTTATCCACAACGGTGGAAATCCAAATTAGTAGAGGTGGGGGCATGGGGAATCGAACCACCGACCTTCAGATTAGGAGTCTGACCTAGAAAAAAGTAAAAACACTCTAACCACTCCGCCACAGAGAACACCACACCATTTCTTCACAACCAACGTTATCTTCAGGTAAATTTAAACAAAATTAAGTCAACTTTTGGTTTGGCATTTACTGGGATTTTCACCTGAACTCTCCATATATATACTATATACTATATAGATATAAGCCAACACCAAGAGTGCGATAGAAGCTTCAAAGTGTCAGAAGCCTGGATATATAATACACCAGCACCAGCACCATGAATGCGCTGAAGTTTCAAAGGACCGCAACTGCCATGTGCCACTTTGAACTGGGGCCGACTCTTCGCTAAGTCTTTATTGCAAAGTGTGAGTTGGGACAAGTCTGCCTAACGAGTTGGTCCCGGAAATGCTCCTCCTCTTCCTGCTCCTGCTTCATGATCGAAAACGAGGCTAAGCTACATAAGTGTGCATGTGTGTGTGTGTGTTGGGAGGGGTGCGACGTTGCTGAATACCAGTAATGACTGACTGCGGAGAGAGATCGGGCGACTGTGTGTGTGGTGCTCCGCTCAGTGACTCTTGACGTCACACAGGCGAGGAACACTTTAAAAACAACAATACCATCATCAGCACAGCAAAACAATATTTTGTTTAAAACCAAATAAGAAAAATTTCAACCAGAACTGCTGTTTACTAATACCCCAGTCACACGAGGCCTGCATTCGCTTGCGATCGATTTGCGCCGTCAAAACGTCCTCATTACACCCTCCTTATGCCCTCCTTACGTGCTGGTGCCATGAGGTCCCCAACTTCCCGGTGACCATTTCAGAAATTTTGGACGTAAGGAGGTTGCAGCTGCTGCACTTGCGACCTCCTTGCCACCAGTTCGGTCGGCACCATTAAATAGTGGTTGCCGAGCTGGCGCCGACCTGGCAGCGCCAACACCTGCAATGCGCCAGGGCGCCGCCCGAGCACTGCCAGAGCACCACCCCAGCATTGACCCGGCGTCAACCCGCCGTCGCCCTGGCGCAAATCACGTTTTTGAATCAATGTATTGAGTGAGACGCTTGGTGGTTGGCGACCTTTTGGGCATAAGGAGGTTGGCGGCGAATGCAGGCTCTCGGGTGACTGGGGTATTAATGCCCTATCATCTTTGGGTGTATTTTGTGAAAGGAATTCCATTGCAGTTTAGAAATATCTGTTCTTATATGTATCATATATATATAGAGAGAGAGAGCAAAAATCCTCAGGTGAGAGTGGCGATTTGGCGCGCCATCATTAGGGAGGAGGAGCACCTGTGGCGGCGCCACTAGTCATGTGCATTGAGCAGAGGTGGCAATATACAGAATAATAGTACAATACATAATAATAATTTCCCTTCCACACCTTTATACTAGCATAATATGTTATGCATTATATATATTTACACATAGTTGTTCTCTGCACTGCAATTGTGGGAATATAAACAAGGACACTATTACTCAATTTCTCTTTAGCCATCTCAACTGTACGTATACCATATATATATATTATATAAAATAAAATTCCAGTGTGTGACGCGAAGGGGGGGGGGGCACTCCACCAATGCGCACAGAGGAAATATAAGGTGTACATGATACCCTTTTATTTATACTCGTAAACTGCGTTATGCATCACATATATATGTATATATATATTATAATATATATATTTAAATGTGGATATAGTTACAGCTTCTACCACGGCGGCGCCACCTGTGTCTGGTCAGTAACATCCATTTCCAGCAGCCGCAGTCAGAACTTTAGGTTATATATATCAATTTTATAATGGCATTATAGGAATATAAACGAGGTCATTATTCCTGTCAGGTACTTACTGTTATCAATTATACTTCATATAATATATATATAATATATATATATAATATATGTAATTATCATTGTGACGTTATATTGACAGCAGTAGTGGCGTCTGTGAGCTGAAGGAAACTGACGAGTTGAAGGCCAGTAAATCCCGATTAATAGCCAGGAGAGGGAACATGCCCAGTACACTCCCCCACCTCCACCCCCACCCCACCTCCACCCTCTCTGACTACTAGCTAGAATGACCGGACGTGGGAGCCGAATCGATAGAGCGCAGGCTTCCCATGCGGGGGATCAGGAGTTCAATTCCCGGTCGAGTTAAACCAATGACTTACACGATTGATATGTGTTGCTTCCTAGCTTGGCATTCCGCATTAATAGGATAGGACAAGGACTGGTTGGCTCAGTGTCAGGATAATGTGATTGAGTGGGGTATCAGGCCATGGTGCTGGCAGCCTGGTCTCCCAGTGGGGCAGCACTATAAAGTCGCTACGAGTGCACACTCGTTACAAGTCGGTATCCCTCCTGATATGACCTTAGATGTTGCCAAGGCGTAACAACTTCAACAATCAACCAACTAGAATTAAAGGTGTGTGTGCGCCTTTGTATGAACAGTTTTCTTGAAGCGACCGGCACACAGACAGGCTGACAGACAGGCTGACAGACAGGCTGACAGTCTGGCCGACAGACAGGCCGACAGACAGGCCGACAGACAGCCATTACACCAGTGGGAGTTGTGCAATACAGCATTCACAACTTGCTGATTATTAATGACAAACTTGCTCCCGACACACACACTGCAGTGAACACCTATGGTGCTATAATGTGGATGAGGCCTTGCTATTCAGACCCATACAGGGAAGCAATACCAGAAGTCACTCCAAGAAGCTTTTCAAGCCAAGGTACAACAGCTCACTCAGAGGGGCCTTCTTTTCACAGCGAGTGATAAACATGTGGAATGAGCTCCCGGAAGAAGCGGTGGAAGCAGCTACCATGAATCAATTCAAGAATGCGCTGGACAGGGCCTGGGCCAGAGAAACATTCCTGTATGATTTCGAGGCTGCATACCATTAGAGCTGAGAGCTACGAGCTTTGTATAGGCTACCACAAGCCTGCATCAAAGAAGAGGATAATAATAAATAAATAATATACCAACAACTACTAACCGTACGCTGTATTCGATAATCATAGGCACCAGCAAAGGCAGTGGGGTCACCGCGAAACTGCTTAGCCTGTGCCGACCGAAATTAGTTGGTTGGTTAGTTGTTGGAGCTTTACGTCCTGGCAACATCTATGGTCATATCAGGACGGGTACGACTTGCGACAGTGCACACTCATGGCAACTTTATAATGCTGCCCCACTGGGAGACCAGGCTGCCAGCAGCATGACCTGATATCCTACTCAGTCACATTATCCTGACACTGAGCCAATCAGTTCTTGCCTTATCCTAATACTGCCAAGCGCCTGGCTAGGAAGTGACAAGTATCAATTTTTAAGTCATCGGTTTGACCTGACCAGGGTTCTAACCCACAAACCCATGTGTTCGGATCCCCCAAAACAGGAGACGGATGCTCAACTCATTCGGCCATCCCGTCTGCTTCCGAAATTAGTTAGCTACACATATTTTATTTTGGGCGCACCTGAGATATCTATGGAGAAATGACTACTTACCACCTAATACATGCATACTACTATTTAATACTGGAAAACTACTATTTAATAGGTGCATACTCCTATTTAATACGTACAGACTACTATGTAATACCTTCAAACTACTATTTAACACCTACAGACTACTAGGTAATACTCACACCCTACTATTTAATACATGCAAACTATTTAATATCTGCAAACTACTATTTAATTCTTGCAGACCACTATTTAAGACATGCAAACTACAATTTAATACCAGCATACTACTATTTAACACTTACAGACTATTAGTTAATACCTACAGACTACTATTTAATATATGCAGACTATTTAATACATGCATACTACTATATAATACTTGCAGACTACCAGTTAATACTTGCAGACTACTATTTAATACATACAGACTACTATTTAATACTTGCAGACTTCTATTTAATACCAGTGCACTACTATTTAATACTTTCAGACTACTATTTAATACATGCAGACTACTATTTAATACATGCAGACTTCTATTTAATACTTGCACACTACTATTTATTGTACGCAGGCTATTTAATACATGCAGACTACTATTTAATACTTTCAGAGTCCTATTTAATACATGCAAACTACTATTTAATACTTGCACACTACCATTTATTACTTGCAAAGTACTATTTAATACTTGCAGACTACTATTTAATACCTGTGAACTATTTAATATATACAGACTATTTAATACCTGCAGACTACTATTTAATACCTGTATACTACTATTTAATACATGCAGACTACTATTTAATACATGCAGACTACTATTTAATACATGCAAACTACTATTTACTACATGCAGACTACTATTTATTACATGCAGACTACTATTTATTACAATTTACATACAGACTACTATTTAGTAGTTGCAGACTACTATTTAATACCTGCAGACCAATCTGTTAGTCATGACATGAAGTTGTTTTTAATTCTATTCCAGCTATTGCTTTAGGTACCTTCAGGCTACATTTTTCATAACTATCTTAAGTAGCCTTCTAATTCTGTGCATACTGCTCTTTTGGTCCCTACAGACCACATTGTTAATGAATACATAAAACCTTCTGCAGTTCTCTGCAAGCCCTGGTTTTGCCCGTCATGCCCACTCACTTTTTATGTGCATAGCGGTGTTCTCTGTGGCAGAGTGATTAGAGTGTCAGACTTTTTTCTAGGTCCGACTCCTAATCTGAAGGTCGGTTTTTCAATTCCCTGTGCCCCCCCCCCCCCTACCTCTGCCAATTTGGATTTCCACTGCTGTGTATAACTTACAGCGTCATCAAAGGCTGGTTGCTGTCATACCATGTCTATGTGGTGTGGGAGGTTAAAAACCCTTGGGTTGGTAAAAGTGTAGGCTCAGGCTTTCTATCGACAAACTGTCTAATGGTAAAAACAAGTCTATTCAGACTTATCCATGATAGGCGGTATAAATCTTCAAGACAAAAGAAGAAAAAAAAGTACTCCTATGGTACCTTAAAGCGGCATAGTCCCATGAAAGCATCAAATTTTCAAAACCGAAACAATCATCTAGATTTGGTTCTACATATCTAACTTAGATACTGATATACTTATTAAACATTTATCACCACACTGAAGGAGATTGGTAGGCAATTGAATAGAGCCTGTTACTGCAGAAGGCTATGGTGTCAGAGTTTCAGCAAATTTGTCAAAATTAATTTTACATGTGCACTTCAAATATCTCAAAATCATTTTAATTCAAAGTTACTTCAAACTAAAGTACGGTAGATAATAACAATTAATATATTATCCCCGGGGCGACCATCCCCAACCCAGCGGGTCGCAGGTGGCGGATAGCGACATGGCCTTTAAATATGGTTAGCTGTGAAATAAGGTGGGCTTGCCCAGTCGAATAAACAGCCCCGGACCAACTGGCGATGATCTTAACAGGACGAGGAGTCGGCAACTGGTTGGCACTGGTGTCCTCATTGAAATACCTCATATGTCCCATGACAGGTACATCATGCGAGCAAGAGCCGCGTTATAAGGACAAGCCCCTTGTGCTCCCAAGGTAGGTCCTTTGATCAGGAGCTAAGGGTGAGGTAACCCTAACAGAAAACCTTGAGTGCTGAAGTCGGAGGTAGCAGGCCGCAAGGCGCACCCTAACAAACCATGGGACCACCCATACACAGCCATAAGGCGAACGAAAAGAAGATATAATATATTTATCTCAGAAAAAGACCAGACGGGATGGCCGAATGATTTGAACATCCGTCTCCAGTATTGGTAGATCGTGGGATTAGAACCCATGGGTTCGAACTCTAATCAAGTCAAACCAATGACTTGAAAATGTATGCTTGTCGCTTCCTAGCCAGGTGCTCGGGATTATTAGGATAGGGCAAGGACTGCTTGGCTCAGTGTCAGGATAATGTGACTGAGTGGGATATCAGGTCAGGGTGCTGGCAGCCTGGTCTCTCAGTGGGGCAGCACTATAAAGTCACCATGAGTGTGCACTTTCACAAGTCGGTACCCATCCTGATATGACCATAGATGTTGCCAGGACGTAAAACTCCAACAACTAACCAACCAACTAATTTCGGTCGGCACAGGCTAAGCAGTTTCGCGCTGATCCCACCTCTATAAAGTCGCTATGAGTGCGAACTGTCACAAGTCCATACCTCTGATATGACCTTAGATGTTGCGAGGACGTAAAACTCCAACAACCAACCAATCTCAGAAAAATGACAGAAACTCAAAACCATCGGACTATGCAACATTAGGGTCTACCGTGTGCAGGTTTTTACCAGCGACTAAGAATGCCAACCACAACAAGGTGCTGCTAGAACTGACAGTATGTTGAACGCTGTCTGTTCAGCCCCCACAATGTGGCCGTGAATATGGCCTTTGCTGCCCACACAGTGTAGCCACTAAGATCAATCAATCAATAAATCAATCAATCAGTGCCTTTAGACTGGCTTTAGTTCATTGCTGTTAATGTGTTCATAGTGATCTGGTAGTACTGGGTCTACTCCTGTAGTTACCGGATGTGGTTCCCGAATCGGTAAGAGCATTGGCGCTTCCCGTGTGGAAGGACAGTAGTGTGATTTCCGGTTGAGTCCAGCCAATGACTTACAAAATTTGATACTTGTCGCTACCTAGCCTGGCGCTCGGCATTACTTGGATAGGGCCAGGACTGGTTTGCTTAATATCAGGATAATGTGACTAAGTTGGAAATCGGGTCATGGTGTCATCAGCCTGGTCTCTCAGTGGGGCAGCACTATAAAATTAGCCATGAGCACACACTGTCACAAGTCGGTTGGTGTCCTGATATGCCCGTAGATGTTTCCCGGACGTTAAACACGAACCAACAAACAGCAGCTCCTGTAGTTAGCTCAAACTACTTCCGGTTAGCGAACAGGGCACTTAAATTAATCCACCTTCTCGGAGTCAACCTAAAAGTGACAGGTTTGTGAGCCATGCAAGATAATAGCACTGTGTGATGGCCCACGATCTTCCACACTGCCACACACACTCATGGAAGAAGGCCAAGATTTAGTAACAGTATGCATCAAACTGGTTTATTCCAAAACCTATCCGCTCTCCGCGGCGTCAGCAGTCAACTGACCCGCCCCCTAACTCGCCAGGTCCCACATCGCCTCTATAAGTGGGTGAGGGGTGTGATAGCCACACGCATTAGAGGGCAGCCCAGTCGGGGCTCTGCCCAGTGGCTAGCGTGCCGCCACCTAGCGCAGTTCAGTGTAACTGCGTAGGTATGCGGCATAGTGTCTGCCACCACCGCGTGGTAGTGGAGCTCATGTACAGACTACGACTACAACTACAATAAAGCAAAGTTAAAGTCGCATACTCCGATGGATTTTAGTTTCAGGCATGTTTTTTCCCCGAGTAATACATTAGGTTGATAGTTATACTCTACATTACTTTAATGTGAAGTTATTTGTCATTTTAATTGGCAATCTTTGGAAATATTTGAAGCGAAAGTATGCAAAATTAAGTTTGGCAAGCACGTCAAAATTCTGAAACCATAGGCTTCGGCAGAAACAGGTTCAATTAAAATTGTTTAGTATCTCCTTCTATGCAGGAAGAACGCAGGTCAGTCCTTTGGTTTTGAAAATTGATGCTTTCATCGGACTACGCAGATTTGAATCGAATGATAACCCAGTCACACTACAGCTTGCAACCACTTTGCGACCACCTTAGAACAAAGAACCCACACTCACCCATGACGTCCTTGCTACCAAAACAATGGTTGCCGATGTCTGGGCGTCACTGGTGAGTGTGGGTTCTTTGGTCTAAGGTGGTCGCAAAGTGTTCGCAAGCTGTAGTGTGACTGGGGTATAACCCCATTCGCTTTCATGGAAAGCGATGGAAGCCTTTCGGTGATAAGGAGAACCTAGCCTTGTTATCTGAAAGCACGGTAGTGCCATTCAATTATTGAAGCGCATTCTGGCATTAATTAACCTCTGATTTCCTGCAATAACATTTTCTGACCTGTACCGGAAATAACACCGCTGGTTAAAACTGTTTCCTGTTAAAAGCCAAACGGTTATTGACACCACTTCCGCCTCTTGCGCCAACAGACAGCTTTGAGATAACCATCACCATCACCACCTCCACCTCCACCTCCACCACCACCACCTCCCCCACTATCACCAACTCCACCATCATCACCTCCACCTCCACCATCACCTCCACCATCACCACCACTACCACCACAACCACCTCCCCCACCTCCCCCACTATCACCACCACCATAACCTCCACCTCCACCTACACCATCACCACCTCCACCTCCACCTACACCATCACCACCTCCACATCCCCCACTATCACCACCACAACCATCACCACCACCACTACCACCAAACCCCACTGTCGTCGGCATCATCAGTATCAAGATAGTCATTTCATCACCATCCAGATATCACCCTCACCACCATCCTTGTCATCAAGATAGCATATTCCTCACTACCAGCATCAAGATACCATCAGCATAATTAAGATAAGGAAGGCTATGAAATACCTAACCACAAATCGCTACCTCTAATCTTACTTGACCATCACCATAAAGATATCATCGTCACCACCATCAATAAGATATAAGTAGTAGCACCACCACCATCAAGATACTGTGAGATACCTAACCACCATTCACCATTGCCAATCTTAGCCGTTCACCAGCAACATCAAGATACCACTAGCACTAAGATAGCACTCAGATAACTAAGCACAATTCGTCACCATCAATCTTAGTGTATCACCAGCACCATCAGGATAGGGATGTGGGACACCTAACGACCATTCCCCATAGCCAATATTAACTTAGCACCACCACCATTAAAATGCCACCACCACTAAGATAGGGCTGTGAGATAACTAACCTCTATTCGCCACTATCAATTTTAGTCCATAAAAGGCATCGTAAAGATAGGGCTGTGGGATAACAACCTTTAATCTGACTTCATCACATCCATCATCAAGATATCATCAGTCACCGCCACTATTAAGATATCATCTCCACCATGAAGATATCAAGACTAGGCTGTGAGATAACTAACCACCATTCACCACCACTAATTTTACTTCTTTACTATCGCCATCAAGAGATAAATAAGGCTGTGAGATAACTAACTACTGTAGTGGTCTGCACTGACCTCTCAGGCAAGTAACCACATAGACAGCTAGGCGTGGGTAGTGTGGTGATATCAGGGAGCCTAGGTGGTGTAATGGTTAGCACACTGGCCTGGAATGCAAAGAGATGTGGGTTCGAGTCCCGCTCCAGGCGCAATATTTCCCATTATCATCACCCCCATGACACTACTATTTACCGCCGATAAACTTTCTTGATTATGTCAAGATATCATCATTGTCATCACCAGCTCACATCAATATATAATCTTGACCACTATCAAGACTGCGCTTTGAGATAACAAACTGCTATTTACCAATGCTACTTTTTCTTCATTACTTCCACCAACAAGATATTATCATCACCACCACAATCAGGATATCATCAAGATAAGGCTGTGAGATAAATGATATTCATGACTGTCAATCTTAGTGCAGCACCAGCACCATCAAGATATCAACACCGCTAAGTCAAGGCTGTGAGGTACCTAACCATTATTTGCCACTGTCAATCTTAGTGCAGCACCAGCACCATCAAGATATCAACACCGCCAAGACAAGGCTGTGAGGTAACTAACCGCTATTCGCCACTGTCAATCTTAGTGCAGCACCAGCACCATCAAGATATCACTGCTGCCCAGACAATGCTGTGTGATAACTAACCACCATTCGCGACCATCAATCTTAGTGCAGCACCAGCACCATCAAGATATTACCACTGCTAAGACAAAGCTGTGAGATAACTAACCGCTATTCGTCACCATCAATCTTAGTGCAGCACTAGCACTATCAAGATATCAACACCGCTAAGACAAGGCTGTGAGGTAACTAACTGCTATTCGCCACTGTCAATCTTAGTCCATCACCAGCACCATCAAGATATCACCACCGCCAAGAGAAGCTGTGAGGTAACTAACCGCTATTCGCCACTGTCAATCTTAGTGCATCACCGCCAGCACCATCAAGATATCACCACCGCCAAGAGAAGCTGTGAGGTAACTAACCGCTATTCGCCACTGTCAATCTTAGTGCAGCACCACCAGCACCATCAAGATATCACCACCGCCAAGAGAAGCTGTGAGGTAACTAACCGCTATTCACCACTGTCAAGCTTAGTCCATCACCAGCACCATCAAGATAGCACCACCGCCAAGACAAGGCTGTGAGGTAACTAACCGACACTCGCCACTGCTAATCTTCAGTGTGCAGACCTGTGCTGTGGCAGTGCACAACACCGCCATGTACTCCTCTCCAGTACATAAGCGTAAAGGAGGACGCCGAGGTCGTTCACCAGATGGAGCCACCAGTAGCCTCTTCACCCAACCCAAGTTAGCACTCAAAGGTAGCACATATTGCAGTCATGGCACACTGCCACTCATTGCTTTCTTTATTTGCTCATGATTTTATTGATTTACTTATGTATTCATTTGTACATTCATTCATTCATCTATTCATTCATCTATTTACTCATCTATTCATTCATTTATTTATTCATTCATTTATTCATTCATTTATTCATTCATTCATTTATTCTCCGTATATATATATCAGGGCTGAAAGATCTACGTGATTTCACGGATATCCACGATTGTTGCTATTCACTGGTTAAAATTCACAAAATGTCAATATATTGTATATGCATAAAATATATTTATACATATATATGTATAAATTGGGCTACGACGTAGGAGAATAAGAGACAAGACGAGAAGTGGTGGAAGCCTAGTTTATTTGCTGAGGCCCATCTGGCTGAGCAATAACCGCCCTACCAAGAAAAAGTTTAAACTGGCGCCGATGTGAGCCCAACAAGGTCTGACTGCCCTATGGCAACATGGCGGGGCGCCAGGATAGCGCAGCAGGAACCGGCCCGCAGCGAATATAACAATAAATATCGTGGGTTAATAATAAAAGGCAGCATTAAATGCTAGGATCCTGCAGGATATAGGAAAATAGCTCCGCCCCTTTATACTCATAGTAATAAATTATATATCCCATGAATTGGGCTACGACGTAGGAGAATAAGAGACAAGACGAGAAGTGGTGGAAGCCTAGTTTATTTGCTGAGGCCCATCTGGCTGAGCAATAACCGCCAACCCCAGCCGGCTAAACCGGCCCAGGCCCCAACCACTCCTCGTCTCACGCCTCCAAGACGAAAGACTCGTCGCTACCCGGGGATCATTTAATATTCGGGTTTGCTTTCTCAGTAAAGCCCTAAAGGAGCAGAGCATTGCGGCTCTCCAAGATACATGCCCCGGGTTAGGGTCAATAGCGCAAACACCCTCAACAGCACACCCAGCAGCATAGGTGGTGCCTGCCGTGGGGTATCCCCCTTCTGGCGCCTAATCCCCTTAAGTGTAGCCTGTACTACAAAATCGTTATATCTTATCGATGATGAACCGTTCTGGCGCAGAAAGAAGTTCAACCCTGATAAATAGTTCAGCACGGAACGGTACGTGAGCGTCCTCGCCAGCCAGGAGGCGTAAAGCGCGACACGTTCCGATGAGCAGGGGAGAGGTGCCCCGTCCTCTGAGAATTGATCAACAAAGTCTAAATACTTTCGTATCTGGACCGATCTCGTGGTGACCGAATTCTTTGAGTAGAATAGCTTCTCAAATCCCCGCTGCTCTGCCCTCAGCTCCTCCAGTCCTGGAAAGACAGAACAGCGGAGCATCAAAGAGGTGTGCACAGCACATAATCCACCCGACATCCACCCCACTAATCCTAGCGGCACTACCCTCTACGTCTAGCCTGCTGAGGGCATCACACACCACATTAACTGTGGTATTTATATAAGTTGATAAGAATGTAAAGTTCTTCTCGACTGCAAGCCAGAATAATTTTCGCAGCATGGACATAATCCCAACTGATCTGGATCTGCCTGAATTAAGGGCGGATTGGACTACCGCGCTGTCCGTTATAAATATAATCTCGGAATCCTCCCATCCTGATGACCAACGTGTGGCCGCCTCCATCACAGCCCTCATCTCTTTTATGTTTATGTGGTCCCTCCCTGCCTCAGTGGGGAGCACCACACGATGGTGTCCTATCAGCTGTCCTAACACTTCATTGTCCTCTGATTTAAAGGAAGCAGCTAACCAGTCAGTCTCATGCAAAGCACCGATTCCCCAATTCGAAGCGTCACTGTAGACCGCGGTAGTTACCGCAAACTTCCCGAGCATACCCGCCTTGCCATTAAATTTGTCAGCGAATGATGCCCACCAGTTGATATCCTCCCGAAGTCCGGCATTAAGCCGAGCACGGTAGAATGGCTCGCGCAGGGTGCCTATAAGGTCGTAGACCCGCCTACTAAAAGTTCGCCCACCCCTGATAACTTTGGCGCAGTGTGCGAGGTGTCCGGCGAGTCTCTCGAGTTCCCTACGGGTCACCTTCCTACGACCCAAGAAGAGCAGGAGGATGTCCCGAAGCTTCTTCGATTTATCGTCAGGGAGAGTAAGTTCCAGCGACTCCGAGTTTACATCGATCCCTAAGAATCTAATTTTTTTAGCTGGTGAGAGCAATTTTTTTAAACTGATAAAAAAGCCCAATCTGCGCAATATAGAGAGTACACGTTGTTGCAACCCTGTAGTTTCTTCCTCCGTACTACCCAGAATGCAGAAATCGTCTAGATAGTTAACAATTCCGCTGACCCCCTCTCTGCCTGCGCATCGGACAATGAAGTTTGAAATTCTAGAGAATATATATGGACTAGACGAGAGACCCATACAGAGTCTCCCGTCCATCATATAGGTCCCCCGCGAATCACCCTCAAAAACCCAGTGAAGCCTCTGTCTTTTCCTATGCTCTGGTTTAATATGGACAGCGCGGTAAGCATCCTTGATATCAATAGTGGCTAGGTAGTCGCCCCTCTCCAGGCATTCTACCACATCATCCAGCCCACTATATTTAAACTTTGGGGCCACCCCCTTTGTGTAATTGTTGACACTCCCACCTTTTGGTTTACTACAGTCAATGACACTTCTCCCACCGCCATCATCTTTTGGAACGACAAAGATCCCATGTATACAGGCCGGAGGACTATCGACTTTCCTTAGGACTCCCTCCTCTAACTCCGCTGCTAGCCGGGTCTCTATTATATTTCTCTCCCATCTAGATTTCTTTCTCTCCCACTGACAGCCATACGTTATGTCACAATTGTCATCAATAACATGGAACCCAAAGACCGTGCCCTGCAGGAGAAACATAGCATCTATATCAGTGTCCCCCCTACAAAATGCTTCTGCAAACAAACGACAAGGTTTTAGTTGACATGGCATAGAAAGCAATTCGTAAGTGCATGCGCAAGTGCCACTCAGACAGTCAGTGTCCACCCGGAAAGTTACTGTTCGTGTTCTCCCTTACTGACACGCACCAGCGTTTATCGCTGTCACAATACACTCTTAATAGGTCCTTGTAGCCTGCCCGCGCTATCGCGGAAGACACTCCGGTCAGCTGTTCACACAATCCAGGTTTGTTTTTTACTGGTGGGTGTTCCAATCCCCCTTCCCTACGGTGTGGTGTCACCCGAGATACTCCCTGGTAGGCATCGTCCTCCAATCGCACATTCCCACCCTGTATCTCACTGCTGCTCCTCCCTGCGCATTGCTCCAATGTAGGGTGAATATTCCCCTGACCTATCTCCCTTGCTGTGACTGGTTGCATGTCCATTCTCCCATTCGCGCATTGTGAGCTGTTGTCAATGGTTGACGTGTACAATATTGCCTGACGTTGATCAACATCCCATATTGAAGCTCCCGTAGTCTCCACCTGCATCACTAGTTGAGGCGCGCTCCCCATACCAACAGTACCCTGTCCACTCGTGACGACTGTTGGGTCGGACACGGGTGTGCGATCAGGCAGGTGCTCCAATGTTCCAGTAGGTCAGTCCTTACAAGTGACTCTCTTGTGGCCCCTCCCGCCACACTTTGAACACTTGTGTTCGTACCTGCACTCCGTCTCCTTCCTGCTGCAGCCCCGCTCGCTGTTCCAGGCATAGCAAGCCGTGTTCGGCTTGCTGCCTCGACTGCCTCGCTTCCCCTCACTGTAGTTCCGTAGAACTGACTGCTTCTTCTTTATATTGTCCGGGCCATAATGAAGCACGCTTTTTCCCGTATGGGCGCTGGAGAATGCCTCAAACCCACGTTTGACCGCCCACTTACGGATGCACAAGTCATAGTCCGCATGCGCACTATCTTGATATTCACCATAGCGGGCCCGGTGTGAGAGGAAATATATGTGTTCCCACATTGCCCGGTGGTCCTGGATAGACATCTCTGGAATTTCTAACACCCAGGCAGCGGTTGCGCAGATAATTTCTTCACAGTTCAGTTTCTTCACATCTTTTTTTGACTCGACATGTCGCTTCAGGGACCACTTACTTCTAAGTTTTCGATCCACACTATCCACCGACGAACTGCTGGACGAACGTCAACGTCGGTGCCGCCGCTCCCTCGATCTATTCCTTGAGCGTCCGTAGTTTGAATAGCCTGACTCCGTCGTACCGGCGGCCAATGGTTGGTCGTTGGCCGGCATCTTGCATGTTGCCCCAACCGGGCTATCTTCCTGACGTTGAGGCGAATTTGTCGCAGCCTTTTTACCGCGCCTCCTTTTCGTCTCACGTGCTGCTAGGAGACGGTCCCGTTCATCTTTTAGCTCCATTAGCTCATCCTCCAATTTTAGTTCTTCCAACTCTCGCCGCACCGCATCTCGTTGTTCTTCCAGAGCCAACTTGTCAGAAGCAGGTTCCGGCTCTGACTCCCCCGTCGTCGACCTAGACATCTTAGCGGCACTGCTTCGAGTAGTTCTGCGTGTTGGTTCCGCTGTCCTCTCCTTCTTACTGCAGTAGTCTACTTCGACTCCGTCGTGGCTCGATCCACACGTCTATCATCATAGTCCCTTGAATCGATCGGGCCGGGTTCTGAACTATCAAATGTTAGGACTATGTATGTAATAGTAGCAGAGCAGAAAATGTATGGTAATGGTATCGCATTCCAGCGAACTGATGGTCGACACACATGATTTTCCCCTGATTATTGCCGATCTCGACTTGTGCCACTGCGCTTTACAGCTAGGCTATGGCAGCCAAAAGTACCAGGTCTGTTTGAGCGTGAACCATGGTCTTCATTTACAATACTAAGGTCAATATATTGCAGCTCAGTAATATTTTACTGTAAAGCCTATAATTAGTTAGTCTAAAATTGACCTAAATGTCGATTATGTCTAGAAATCAACTGATGGTCGACACACATGATTTTCCCCTGATTATTGCCGATCTCGACTCGTGCCGCTGCGCTTTACAGCTAGGCTATGGCAGCCAAAAGTACCAGGTGTGTTTTAGCGTGAACCATGGTCTTCATTTACAATACTAAGGTCCATATATTGCAGCTCAGTTATATTTTACTGTAAAGCCTATAATTAAGTTAGTCTAAAATCGACCTAAATGTCGATTATATCTAGAAATCAGAATTGTGTTAACTCCGTTCAGTTATTTACAGACTCAGTGTTAATGCAGCATAATGAAATGCGATCTAAGCAGGGCACCGAATCAACCCAACCAGTGATCGACACAATGAAATCGACACACATGAAGTATTATCCTCAATGGTCGAAAATTCAAAATGTTTTTACGATACCGTCAGCCTTGCCGAGCGTTCCCTTGCCAAGCATTCCTCCATATTGCCACCGATCGTCCTACAGCTATACAGTATACTCCAACACTGAGGTCGTCCGCTGTCCCGGACGACAGGTAGAGCAGAGAACACAGGTAGCACGTTGACTGTGTTCTCTTAACAGCAGGTGTTCTTAACAGTTAAACTGGCGCCGATGTGAGCCCAACAAGGTCTGACTGCCCTATGGCAACATGGCGGGGCGCCAGGATAGCGCAGCAGGAACCGGCCCGCAGCGAATATAACAATAAATATCATGGGTTAATAATAAAAGGCAGCATTAAATGCTAGGATCCTGCAGGATATAGGAAAATAGCTCCGCCCCTTTAAACTCATAGTAATAAATTATATATCGCATATGTATGTAATATTTTATTATATATATATGTGTATGCATATATACATGTGCTTAAAGTTTCACAACATGATACAAACATGTTTTAACCAAAGCCACTGCCTAGATTTTTTCCTGCACATCCAAGTTAGATAGTGCTGCAGTTAGTAAACAATTGTTGCTGGATAGAAAGAATAATAGGTCAATTTCCTAGAACATGTCCTAGCTGCAAATCAGGGAGACCTACGATGGCGGGCATTGCAATGTGATTGCCAAAGTGAATTTGCATGTTTTCTCATCAAGTATCTCCAGACCTAATCCTTTAAAATAAAGTAGATTATAATGATCAACTAAAAGTTACTTCAAACTAAAATATAGTAGATTATAATGATCAAGTAAAAGTTACTTCAAACTAAAATATAGTAGATTCTAATGATCAACTAAAGGTTACTTTAAACTAATATAAAGTACATTGTAATGATCAACGAAAAGTTAGTTCAAACTAAAATAAAGTAGATTCTAATGATTAACTAAAAGTTACTTCAAACTAAAATAAAGTAGATTCTAATGATCAACTAAAAGTTACTTCAAACTAAAATATAGTAGATTCTAATGATCAACTAAAAGTTACTTTAAACTAATATAAAGTACATTGTAATGATCAACGAAAAGTTACTTCAAACTAAAATAAAGTAGATTCTAATGATTAACTAAAAGTTACTTCAAACTAAAATATAGTAGATTCTAATGATCAACTAAAAGTTACTTCAAACTAAAATAAAGTACATTGTAATGATCAACTAAAAGTTTGTTCAAACTAAAATTTTTGTTTTTTTTGTTTTTGTTGTTTTTGTTTTATGTTACTTCAATAAATTCTTGATCAATTCTTCAAACTAAAATAGTGATTCTATGATCAACTAAAAGTTACTTAAACAAAAAGTATTTATAGAAAAGTTACTTCAAACTAAAATAAAGTAGATTCTAATGATTAACTAAAAGTTACTTCAAACTAAAATATAGTAGATTCTAATGATCAACTAAAAGTTACTTCAAACTAAAATAAAGTACATTGTAATGATCAACGAAAAGTTACTTCAAACTAAAATAAAGTAGATTCTAATGATTAACTAAAAGTTACTTCAAACTAAAATATAGTAGATTCTAATGATCAACTAAAAGTTACTTCAAACTAAAATAAAGTAGATTCTAATGATCAACTAAAAGTTACTTCAAACTAAAATAAAGTAGATTCTAATGATCAACTAAAAGTTACTTCAAACTAAAATAAAGTAGATTCTAATGATCAACTAAAAGTTACTTCAAACTAAAATAATTTTTGTTTTTTTTTGTGTTTTAAAATAAGTAATTGAATGTCAACTAAAGTTGTTCACTAAAATAAAGTAGATAATAATTAAGTCAAATTTACTTCAAACTAAAATAAAGTAGATTATAGTGATCAACTAAATGTTACTTCAAACTAAAATAAAATAGTTTTTAATGATCAACTTAATATATTTATGTTTTAAAATAAAAGCAGTGGGAAGGAACTAGAAACCATCGGATTGTCCTTTTTTTCCACCCTCCCCCAGACCTCGACGCTTGTTGGTTGGTTGGTTGTTGGAGTTTTACATCCTGGCAACATCTATGGTCATATCACATTATCAGGAGGGGTACCGACTTGTGACATTGCGCTCTCATGGCTAATTTATAGTGCTGCCCCACGCGCTTGTTGAAATGAGATGACTAATGTATGTCACTTCACTGCGTTACTACAATACTAGACTGCCTATTGGAGTTTCGTAATGGCAACATCTAAGGTCATATCAGGAAGGGAACCGACTTGTGACCGAGCTCACGCATGACAACTTTATAGTGCTGCCCCATTGGGAGGCCACGCCGCAACAATACTACAATACAATAGACTAGCTTGAAACCAAAGTGCAGGTCCGTACGGGGCCTGGAAAGTCTTGAAAAGTCTTGAACTTCATTTGGCTTGAATGTTGTGTACGTAGTCCTGAAATTTGTGTAATTAGTCTTGAAAAGCTTTGAATTCCATTAAACTGTCCCCCGCTGATCTAACTTAGTCCGAAATCTCCATGCACCATTGTTTTTGTTTTTCCGGAAATCCAAATGAAAATTCCTATCAAAATCAGCCTTGAACAGCTTTGAAATAACTTTGAATTCCATATCTTCCCATGTGTACGGACCCTGAAAGTGTTTTTTAAAGAATTTTAGCAGATAAAAACCAGTAGAAACATTTGCTTGTTCTTCCACTGACTGTCAATGCTGTTCTGCCCTTCTCCCGCAGTCCTACCTGGAGGCACTGGTGGACGCAACCTCCAGCCCCTACGGCTGCCTCCTGGTGCACGGCCGGGTGGCCGTCGCCACCCCAAAGTGGTGGGGCATGACGCCGGCAGAGCTCGCCCTGGTGCCGCTCCTCCTCCACTGCCTGCCGCCCGCCACGTCCCGGGACCTGCCCGTCTTCCTGCCCGACAGCAGTCCCAAGGTGAGTGCCCGCCCCCCGGGCCTGGCGGCCGGACGCCCACCCGCCCGGCCGCCCGGCGTTTGGTCAGTGGGCGCGGCGCGACGCGCCGGGGCCGGGGAGGGGAGGGGACGTGGGTGGACGGGACGGGGCTGGGGCCGGCGACGGCGAGGACCGGAACGGACGCAATGGGGACTCGAGAGGGAGGGGGTGGGGATGAGCCAGGTTAGGGCGGTAGGAGAGGCATGCAGCCCTCGGGAAGGGCAGGGCAAGAAGGGGCCGGACAAGATGAGGCAGGATGGGACCGGGTGGGGCAGAAGTGGTTCCGGTGAAACCAGGAGGGGCAGAATGGGGCCTGTAGGAGCTAAACAATGCCGGGTGGGACAGATCGAAGCAGGGCTGGGCGGGGGCGGGGAGGACAGGGCTGGGTGTGGCCGTGCCGGGCCGGGCCGGGCCGGGCACGACCGTGTATGGCGGGCAGGACAGGGCGGGGTCGGGCGGGGCCGGGTGGGGCCGGGAGAGACGGGGCCGGGTTGGGTAGGACGGGGCCGAGCAGGACCGGGCGGGGCCGGGCAGGACCGGGCAGGACCAGGCGGGGCCGGGCAGGACAGGTCCCGGCCGGGCCGGGCCGGAAATGCCGGGGTGGGACAGAGATGGAAGGGGTGGAGCGAGGCAAGGCAGGACTGGACGTGGTTCGGGAGGGCCATGAGCGGCCGGGCAACATAAACGAAGGCTGAGGGCTTAATCTTATAGTTACAAAGATCTAATCAAATCAAGTTATTACATTTTGGAAACCAAAGCACTTACCTCAATTTGGTCCTACATATATCTAACTTAGATACCTAAGAAACTGGTGCACTCATTAAGTTAAACTAATCTAATTCAACGAAACACTAAGTCAATTTAATGGAATATGTTAAACCTGCAGTGTAGTGTATCCTGCATTTTGATGTGCATGCCAAATTAACTGTGCATAATTTCACTTCAAATATATGCACACCTAGCCGTTTGTAATATAAGTTATTTCAAATTAAGGTAATTATAATAATCAACCTAGTCCTGATATGACCTTAGATGTTGCTAGGACGTAAAACAACAACAAGCAAACACCAACCTAGTATATTTATTTATAAACAAAAAGAATCGGCAGAAAATCAAAGCCACCTGACTGCGAAAATTAATTAAACCAATAGGACATTGGAATAGATTTTGTTTGTTGTTGTTTTACGTCCTAGCAACATCTAAGTTCTTATCAGGACGGGTAATAGAAGACAATTTGAGTGCAGAGCATAATTTGATGGCTTAGCAATGCAATGTATGGGCAATGTGGGTGCATGTTAGAAACTGACAGGGAGGACAGTGTTTAACCTGACAGGGTAGGCAGTATGTGACCAGTATGTGTATAGTGGAAACTAACAGGAAAGCTAGTGTCAACGCACGGTAGGAACTGAGACGGTGACAGAGAAATTAGTATGTGGCCGAAATGTACACTGTCCACACCTTGGTTTCTACCACACAGTCACAGTGCCTTGCCTGTCAGTTTCAACGCTTACACTGTCCACACCCTGGCTTCACTGTCAGTTTCTACCACACAATCACACTGCCTTGCCTGTCAGTTTCAATGCCTACACTGTTCACACATTGGTTTCACTGTCAGTTTTGATGTTGAACGGTGATAGGGGACGCACTGATAGAAACTGGCAGCAGGATGTGGACATGGTAAGTGTTGAAACTGACGGGCAAGGCAGTGCGACTGTGTGGTAGAAACTGACAGTGAAACCAGGGTGTGAACGGTGTAAGTTTTGAAACTGACAGGCAAGGCAGTGTGATTGTGTGGTAGAAACTGACAGTGAAACCAGGATGTGAACAGTGTAAGTATTCAAACTGACAGGGAAGGCAGTGCGACTGTGTGGTAGAAACTGACAGTGAAACCAGGGTGTGGACAATATAAGTGTTGAAACTGACAGGCAAGGCAGTGTGATTGTGTGGTAGGAACAGACAGTGAAACCAGGATGTGGACAGTGTAAGTGTTGAAACTGACAGGCAAGGCAGTGCGACTGTGTGGTAGAAACTGACAGTGAAACCAGGATGTGAACAGTGTAAGTGTTGAAACTGACAGGTAAGGCAGTGTGACTGTATGGTAGAAACTGACAGTGAAACCAGGATGTGCATAGTGTAAGTGTATGGGTGAAACTGACAGGCAGTGAGTGCGACTGTGGTAGAAACTGACTGTAAAAGCAGGTTGGGTGCAGTGTAAGAGTATGTGTGAAACTGACAGGGAGCACAGTACAACTGCATGGTAGAAACTGACAGCGAGCGCAGTGCAACTGCATGGTAGAAACTGACAGAAAGCAGTGGGGACGCACTAGCAATGCACTGTTGAACCCGACAAGATATCAGTTCTTTGGGCAGTGTGAGTGTATGGTAGAATCCCCATTGACCGTGAAGATAACTGTTATCTGGGCAATATGGGTGTACGCTAGAACTAGCACTAACTGCAGACATAATTTGGCTGGACAGTATAAGTGTATGGTAGAATCACTACTAGCCACATACATAACGTGTCTGGACAGTATAAGTGTACGATAGAATCACTACTAGTCACATACATAACCTATCCGGACAGTATAAGTGTATGGTAGAATCACTACTAGCCACATACACAACGTGTCTGGACAGTATAAGTGTACGATAGAATCACTAGTACTATAGTAGCCACATACATAACGCGTCTGGACAGTATAAGTGTATGGTAGAATCACTACTAGCCACATACACTATGTGTCTGGACAGTATAAGTGTATGGTAGAATCACTACTAGCCACATACATAATGTGTCTGAGCAATATAAGTGTATGGTATAATCACTACTAGCCACATACATAACATGTCTGGACAGTATAAGTGTATGGTAGAATCACTACTAGCCACATACATAACGTGTCTGGACAGTATAAGTGTATGGTAGAATCACTAGTAGCCACATACATAACACGTCTCGACAGTATAAGTGTATGGTAGAATCACTACTACTACTAGCCACATACATAACATGTCTGGACAGTATAAGTGTATGGTAGAATCACTCTAGCTGCAGAGATACCCGGTGCCTGGTCTCTCTCTCTCTCACTTTCTCTCTCACACTTTCTCTTGCTCTCTCTCTTTCTATCTCTCTCACTTTCTCTCTCACACTTTCTCTCTTGCTCTCTCTCTTTCTCTCTCTCTCTTTCTCTCTCTCTTTCTCTCTCTCTTTCTCTCTCTCACTTTCTCTCTCTCACACTTTCTCTCTTGCTCTCTCTCTCTCCCCACTAGCAGCGTGAGTGTCTTTTCAAAAGAATTTGTCTTTATTTAGAAACATCCAGCAACAGGAGAAGTTACACGAGGATCGACTCGGGGAAAGTTGCCAAGAAAGTGTGTGTGTGTGTGTGTGTGTGGAATGGTGGAGACTTTTGAGATAGTATGAAGAATGCGGCTGAAAAGTTGCACAAAGTGAGCAGCATTTGGAGCCACCCATTGACGGCTTGTGGGTGCGGTGCATTGTGGGACGGGTGGCTTCTTACGCGTCTTGCAATAGTGCTGTGGGAAGGGGATGGGGTGGTGTGATGGGGGTGGGGGATGGCAGGGAAGGAGTAGGGTGGTGAGACGTGGGTGGTAGGTGGGGCGTGTGGGGGTGAGGGGGGGGGAAGGTGTGTGGAAGGGAGGAGGAGGATGGTATGAGGAAATGGGTAGGGTAGGTGGGGTGGGGGGAGTGGGGATGGAGGGGAAGGTGGTGTGGGAAGGGAGAGGATGGTAGTGAGGAAATGGATAGGGTAGGTGGGGTGGGGAGAGTGGGGATGGGGGATGGAGGGGAAGGTGGTGTGGAAGGGAGGAGGATGGTAGGGAGAAATGGGTAGTGGTAGGTTGGGGGGTGGGGAGAGTGGGGATGGGGGGGTGGAGGGGAAGGTGGGGGGAAGGGAAGAGGATGGTAGTGAGGAAATGGGGGGTAATGGTGGTGTGAGAGTGGGGATGGGGGGATGGAGGGGAAGGTGGTGTGGGAAGGGATGAGGATGGTAGTGAGGAAATGGGTAGGGTATGTGGGTTGGGGAGAGTGGGGATGGAGGTGGGAGGAGGGTGGGGGAGGTAGAAATGGCGTTGGGTGGGACAGTGAAAGAAAGATAGGGTCCGGTGGGCCGGCGAGGGGTGGGTTGAGGAAAAGATGAGGTGGAGTTGGGTAAGGAAGGGAGGGGGGTTGAGGGGATAGGGGAATGTAAAATGTGTGTTTGCGGTGGGGAGCTATGTATGCACATTGCTGGTTGTGTAAGGGCAAGAAAAGAACAGAAAAAATGCCGAGGAGGTTTGAGGTGTGTGTGTGGGGGGGGGGGAGACAGAAACAATGGTAGAGGAGTGGCGGCGGGGGGGGGGGGAGGGGGGGGGGTAAGATGGGATGGTGACATGTGGTTGTGGGAACATGGTGCGGTGTTCCAGGAAATGCTGTCCGCAAATCGGCACAAATTTGGGCCTCTGCTGGCCGAATTATCATCATTACTATTATTATTGTTTCTGGGCAGATAACAAGTGGCAACAAACACTCTGGGTTTTATTTGTAGCAATTTTAACGACTCCTACCCCCACTTCCACGCCCCTAGCCCCCATCCTGCCCTCACACACTCCTGTCTTTTGCACACCCACACCCACACACACCCACACCCACACACCCAGAGTGCCAGCGTTTCTGAAAGCTTCAGCCGCGTTTTTTCAACTCTTTCTTTTCAAGTAACGCTCGGATTTCTTCCCCACCGCGCTGGCAACAATTAAAAAAAAAACGAGGCATGTCCTGGAAAAAACGCAGTATTTCTTTCCTGTGGATTTCATTATTCAAAAGGTAAAAGCAGAGATAAGAAATACATGGATTATTTAGGCAAAGCGGGCCTGGTTTTGCGGAGGAGTCATAATTTTATCTGCTGCCCCTCCCCACGCTCTTGATGCACCACCTGGTGGACTGTCCGGGGAGCACTTGCAATTGCATGCCCCACCCTGGAGTGTGTTTGCGGGTTGGGGGGGGGGGGGAGGCGTGCCTGGAGTGTGGGCAGAGTAAGTGTGTGAGGACGTGCCTGGTGCTTGGACCTATGGACCTGTCGCACACATGCCGTTAAGGGGACCTATAGATGCCCCCCCCCCCCCCCCCCCCCCCACCCACAAAGTTCCAGGATTAAGGAATGTCTTTGACGGGAAGGGCATTCTCAAAGAAGTGAAGTAAGGGCATCCCTGACTTACTGGGAAAAGGGCATGTCGCGAGTACAGTTATCAGTGAAAGGGCATTCACTAATGAAACTGCGAAGTAAGGGCATGCTTGGATGCTAAAGGGCATGCCCACGAGTACAGATGTGAGGGATTGAATGCCAGAGGCACCAGTAATTAAGCCTAAGGACATGGTTGGAAAACAGGGCTAAAGGCATGGTTGAAGTACAAGCCTATAGGCATGTGTGGAGTGAATGCCTAAGGATACGGTTGGAATACAGGCAGGCCTAAGGATCTAGTTGGCGTACATGCCTAAAGAGATACAGGGCCTATGTGGAATAAAGACCTAGGAACATGGTTGGAGTACAGGCCTAATTTCGGAATACAGACCTAAGGGTATGTGTGGAGTACAGACCTAACGGCCTTTGTGGAGTACACGCCTAAGAACATGTGTGGAGTACATGCATATGGGCATGGGTGGAGTCTAGGTCTAAGGGCATGTGTGGAGTCCAGGCCCAACGGCATGTGTGGAGTACAGGCCTAAGGGTACGTTTGGAGTACATGGCTTAAAACATATGTGGAGTGAAAACCTAGGAGCATGGTTGGAGTACAGGCCTAAATTCTGAATATAGGCCTAAGGGCATGTATAGAGTACATGCCTAAGTGCATGCGTGGAGTACAGTCCTGAGGGCATGCGTGGAGTATAGGCATAAAGACATGGTCGGAGTACAAGCCTAAGGGTATGTTTGGAGTACATGGTTTAAGGCATTTGTGGTGTAAACGCATAGGGATATGGTTAGAGTAAAGGCCTAAGTGTATGTGTCGCATAGCGGCCTGAGGGCATATGTCGAGTACAGGCCTATGGATATAAGTACAACTAGAGTAGAGGGCTATGGTCATAGCTTGAGTATAAGCACATTGCCATAGTCGGACAACAGGGCAAGATGTGAAAGCAATAAGCCTGGTTGGGGGCGGGCTAAGAGAAGGACATGGTGAGGCAGAGTGTTGTGTGGTGGGTGGGGGCTTGTGTGGGGGCGGTGTAGGGGGGGGGGGCGCATTGAGAGCGTGATGGGATGGGGCGGGCAGTATCCCCGGGTTCTCCGGGGTTTCACGTCCGTCCTTTTTATTTGTTAATTTAATCAATGCAAACAGAGTTGGTCCGTGGCCACTCCTCCACACCTAATAACTCTATGCGTTTCTTGTATTGTCGTGTGGCCTGGTAGTGTTTTTAGGCGTATTGGAGTCTGTCGGACTCCCTTTTTTTCATATTAAAAAAAACCCATCAATCATTAAGAATTGAAGAAATTAATTTCTTTCAACTATCATGGTAAAATATAACATATTAAATATTTATCAGTGCCACTTTAACATATTTGCATTTTCACGTCATTATGGCGAATGCATTAGTGCACTTGACGTGAGGATTGACCCGTAGGACAATGTTACAATCTTGCTGTGTTCCAATTGCTATTTGCGTTGACTTTGACCTGACATGGTAACCGGGACGTAGGTCAGGCGGTAAAGTGTCCGCCTGTGATGGTGTGGGTCATCCGATCGATCCTGCCCAGTTGACACATTTGCAGTTTGGGTTATTTTCCATTCCAACCAGTGGTCCACAACTGGTTCATCAAAGGCTGTGGTATGTGTTGTCCTGCCTGTGGGAAAATGCATATAAAAGACCCTTGCTGCTTATCGGAAAGAGTAGCCTATGTTGGTGCATCAGGTTTCCTCCAAAGCAATATGTCAGAATGACCATATGTTTGACGTCCAATAGCCAATGATAAAAATCAATGTGCTCTAGAGGCGTCATTAAATCAAAAAACCTTTACTTTCACCTGACATTGATCTTATTGTCCCCCTGTAGGTGCCGCATAGGTTGCTGACCTACCAGATGATACCTGGCGTGGAGGTGTGCATTCTGTGTGGTCCCACGCCTACTCTAGCTGAACTAGAGAGGGAGGTAAGTAAAACATTTAAACAAAAGACATTAAAATAAAAGAATTAAAAAACAGGTTTTTTCTTTCTTTTATGAGAACCAAGATGACGGATATGTAATTTTATTTAACTACTGAAAAGCAGTCAAGAGAAATAAAATAAATATATAATATATAATATAGATATTAAATACATAGATAGTGTTGATAACACAGTACCTATCATAAATGAGAATCTTCCGGATTTATGCGGAATTCCGGATTTTTATCTGCCCGAATTTTTCGGGTTATGGTCAAAATTTGCGAGCATTCCGGCTTTTCCCGTCACTTTAGAAGTCCCAAAAATTCATAAAATATTTTCCTGATTTTTGTTGTTGTCAGGCCATTACTATTCTCATCTATGAGTTTTGGTGATCTTCATCACAATTTCAAGTACCCTGCCAGGGCCCGTATGCAGGAGTCGGTGGTATTCAGTGGTAGCGAGCCAAAACCGTGGTAGGCGGGAATTTCCCGGGTAGCAGGGAAAAGTGGTATGCACGAGTCGGTGATATGCCTAACACCAAAAGCTTAACTGGTGTTACGTTACCCCTGAAAAATTGCAGGTTTACAGGTGGTGTAAGGTATCAAATCTATTCAATGCTGTCATATTTAACAGAATTACATACGCAATAAGTGAAATTTTATTAAATTAACCCTAAAATTGAAGCGAGATTAACGCTGCCGCCACAACGGCTGCGATATTAATATTTTCGAATTGACGAATGTAAAGTAAACAAATCGCCGCCGCATCGACGTCGGTTTCCATACTGGCGGCGGTGGCGGCGGTGGCGGCGGTTGCTTGCATTCGTCGGTTCGAAAATATTAATATCGCCGCCGTTGTGGCGGCAGCATTAATATTGCTTCGAATTTAGGGTTAATTTCATGAAATTTCACTTATTGCGTATGTAATTCTGTTAAATATGATAGCATTTAATAGATTTGAGCCTAATATATGGCTACAAACGCAGAGGGATTTCCCAAATCTATAAATAACTTCATGTGTAGCTATAATCAAAGTGTTACGCACTCCCGCATACCACTTGACATACTTCCCGAGCTCGGTGATAGCTATACGGTGATACGCTGTAACACCAAAAGCCGCTACCACCGACTCCTGCATACAGGCCCAGGTGTGATACATTTGATAACATGCTGCCCAACCCGATATCCTCTTTGCCATTTTGGTTATCAGTTCAAATTCATTTAAATTTCAGATTTGACCACTCAAAATGGCCACGGTTTGAAAACTAAAGTAATAAATAAACCCTTTATCGTCTTTATTGCATGAGTGTCATAGCCATTGTAATGGGCATCGACCACCATGATAGATACGCATTCAACCCCTAGGGCTTGCTACCTCCTATCGGGAAATAACTGCTTTATATATACATTGATCTTGAAGTTTACTGAATGAACTTACTTAAATTTGGAATGTTAGACGATTGAGAAATTCTCTCAAATGCCATGCTTAGCTGTATTTTATTATACACGTCACTATGACAACGAATACAAAAAGTGGCGTTTTATTACTCATGCAACATGCTTGTTTTTACATTAAAGTATACATCATAGCGATGGTTTAGGATTCGCCATTTCGTAGGTGTAACATGACGATGTATTTAATGTGGACATTACCGTGTCAGTTGTACTCTTGTACCTGAGTCTGGATATGACCGTAGATGTTGCCAGGGCGTAAAACCCCAACAAACAAAATCTTAATGGGCCAACAACTACACTAACAACAGTACGCATTCACCCAGTGTGGTGTTATTTGAAGACTAGATTAAAACTCTCCTCGATTTGAATTCAAATTCAATTTTTTTTAAAGTAATTGTGAGTTCTGTTCGGTTTATGAATTGAATGGAATCTGTAGCACTCCAGTGTCCCAATGTCTCAATATGGCACACTTTCAAATCGTTATAATAGTGAACAAGAAGCACATAAATGCACCAAATAATCTAATATTCCAGTTACGCCAAAGTATATAATAATACTAATTTGGACTCGTTAACTTATTGTCTAAAATGGGGTGGCCTAGCAGATGTATAGCATACAAGTGGTGATCATCTGATAATACTCATCTGATAATATTCATCTAATAATATTCCTCTGGTACTTTTCATTTGATAATATTCATTTGACGATATTCACCGGGCGATATTCAGCTGGCAATATTCAGCTGGTCATATTCATCTAGCGATTTTCATCTGACTGGATATTCATCTGGCAATATGCATCTGGTGATGTACATCTGGTGATATTTATCTGGTGATATTCATATTCATTCGATGATGTTTTACATTGATATTAGATATCCTTTAGTGAGATGGTTGGTTGGTTGTTGGAGTTTTACATCCTGGCAAATTCTAAGGTCATATTAGGACGGGTACCGACTTGTGATAGTGTGCACTCATGACAACTTTATAGTGCTGCCCCACTAGGGGACCAGACCACCAGCACCATGACCTGATATCCCTCTCAGTCGTATTATCCTGACACTGAGCCAACCAGTCATTGCCTTAATAATTATAGACTATAGTAAAACAAATAAGGATCAAGAACAAATGAAATCATTAGTAAAGCAAATGGGCCTACAGCAACTGATAGAAGAAAAGACAAGACTGGCAGACACCAGCTCTACTCTAGACCTAATTTTGACAAACAGTGTACATACCAAGAAAAAGGGCACGAGATCATGGGGGATAAGTGACCATGAATTAGTCTATGCAACTAGAAAGAAAAATCACAGTGAAGCATAAGATCGAAGTAAACCTAGGTAGGTCCTACAAAGCATATGATGTCTTTGAATTCCCACAGCAGATGCAGGGAATGGATTGGAAAAATGTAATGGACTCTAGGGACCCAAATCAGAAATGGGAAAATGTTTTAGGTAGGATTCAAGAATTAATGGATAAAATGTGTGCAATTAAGACAATCAAGATGAGGGACAACCAGGACCCACGGATAGGTGAGGAAATAATAGAGAGTATCAAATTGAAGAGGAAATTGGGAGAGAAGGCTAGAATCACAAATAAGATAGATGACATCAACAACTACAAAACTGCAAAAAGAAAAACCCTAAGGCTAGTCAGGCAGGCAAATACCTCTTACATTGAAGAACAAGATAATGAATCGGGTAATGACTCCAAGAAGTTCTGGAAAAATGTCGAGATAGCATTCCCGGGAGATAAGAAGAAAAGCAAAATAGTGCTAACAGATGGAGAAGGGAACACCATATCAAATGAGAGAGCACCAGATAGACTAAATAAACACTTCACAGAGATAGGAGCAAAGTTAGCAGAACAATTCAGAGGAAGCTGGGAATACACAGGTGATGTAGTTGAAAATAGTACAGAGACAGCAAGAGTAAGAAAGAATAAAGTGATTAGACTAGTTAAGAGAATAGATCTAGGAAAGTCATCATGAATACAGAACCTACAAGCCAGAATAATTATTGATGCTATGCTAGCCATACCAAATGTTATATGTGACTTAATCAATAATTCATTTGAGATGGGTATTTTCCACACGGCTTGGAAGCAGGCAAAAGTGGTACCAATACACAAGGGTGGAGACAAAGGGGACATGGGAAACTACCTACCTCTGCCAGGCAAGCTGATAGAGAAATTAATGTACAAGCACATCATGAAACATCTAGATAGTGAGAACATACTAAATGACAAACAGGGAGGGTTCAGAAAGGGATTCTCCACAACAAAAACTATATCCAATCTAACAAATGACATACTGAGAGGTATGAATGAAGGTGAACAGACAACTGCCACATTCATAGATTTTAGCAAGGCATTCGATACAGTGAATCATGACATACTGATAAAAAAGCTAGAAAGAGTAGGAATAAGAGGAAGAACACTAGACTGGATAAGGAATTACATCAGTGAGAGAAGTCAGAGAACAAAAGTAAATGGCAAAACATCAGAAAGTATACAGGTAACCTGTGGAGTCCCTCAAGGTTCAGTATTAGGCCCACTCCTCTTCATCATTTACATCAATGATCTGGAGAAGTCCTTAGAGGGAATCAAATTCCAACTATATGCTGATGACACCATGATATACACAACAAGCAATAGCAGAAAAGAGAACAGAGATAAGCTAAATGAGAAACTAGTAGCTTTAGATAACTGGTGTAACTCCAACAAGATTTCCATAAACCACAAGAAGTCGAAGGTCCTAGTGTTTGGCAGTGGGAAAATCAACTATGGCAATGAGGAGCCAATAATTTTGGGAGGAAAAGTTCTTGATTATCAGACCAACTACAGATATCTAGGGATGAATCTTGATAGGAAACTAAACTACAATGATAACATAAAAGAAGTTATCAAGAAGGCAAACCACAAAATCTGGATATTAGCGAATACCAGAAAATACCTAACTACAAATATGGCTATTAAAATCTATAAAGGTATGATACTACCATACTTCGACTATGGTGATGTAATATATATGGGGGGTAACAAAAATATGTTGGATAAACTACAAAGACTACAAAATAGAGCACTTAAGATATGTCTGAAGGTGGAACATAGACACCCAACTGATGATCTCCATAGGAAAGCAAGAGTCAACACACTAAATGACAGGAGAAAAGCACATCTCAAAATAGCAGCATTCAGGGAGACAAGGAAGCCTGGGAGGGTGCAGGTAACAAAAAAGGCAACAAGAGGTAGTGATGGCCCCAGACTGATAAGAAACAGAGCCAAAAACAGATCATATGAGAGGAGTACCGAGTACATGAAGGCAAGGGAATGGAATACACTGGGAGTAGAAGAAAGAAGTACAGGGACAATAGAAACATATAAAACATTAATCAAAAGAGAGCTAAATGCACTGCTAGACTAATGACAACAACAAATAAAATGAATTAAAAAAGAAAAAGAAAGATAGATAAATAAATAAATAGAAAATACACTGATAATTCAAGCAAAGTTTTACATACAAAAGGTAAACTTTAAACTTAAAATCAAAACCTAATGACCACTAACACAGCAAGGTGAAGACATTCAGAGAAATTAACTATTGGTAACCAAACAATTATCCGATTGTAGAACGAACAAACTCACAGAGGTTTGGGGGATGTGGGAGAATGCTTACAAACAGAGAAAGAATGCATGCAGTAGTTAGCTACACAACAACTGAAAGTGATAAAAAGAAGGGGAGTCACAAGACTATTACTGTCTAGTGGCGAAAACAAGTCATTAGACTTAACCGTTATGGGCAGCATAAATACACGCACCATACAATTCTAATGTTGGTGGGAAATGCTCAACAACACGACTTCAACATTACAAGTTCCCTTAAACTGACGTAGTTTACCTTCTGGGCAGTAATGCATGTTTAAGAGCCAAGTTCGATATATACTATTATTGTATTAAATCTGGTAAAACGTTTTGTTTCTGAAAACCTGATGCTTTCTTCGGATCATACAGGAAACATTTCAATCGTGGACAATTGGCATGTATAGCCAATAACTGCGAACATTCGCATACATACACACACTCTATCGACTCGACTATCTAGGCATATCCATACTGGTCGCAGTGGTACTAGCTACAGTAACACCTGCCTTCAACAGACAGCGCTGCATTCAGACCAATGTTGTTGTGACATAGCGGGTGTCCTGTCATCAGTACAGTGTGTAGTGTCTTACAAGACTAATTAATAATGATGATCGAGTCCTTTTATATATTTCCATATTTTTGAAGACCACGTATATCTAGGATAATATCAGGATGCCAAAAGTCGGTCGAGTACGTAGTGTTGTTGGTAAATATTCCAAGGAGTTGCTGGAGTCAATGGAGATGTCCGAGGATAACGGTTCGGAGAAGTCAGATCGGGGATTGTTGAACCGGTCTGGGCAAAGTTCGTCAACAAGGATTCGTCTGGATGATCTAACATCCAAATCGGCAGTGTTACCGTCATGTTCTAAGTCAGGAGCGACTCTGGAGGAGATATCACGCTTACTTGATTCAAAACTAACAGCGGCACAGCAACCTATCGTGGATAGACTTAGAGTGCTAGAAGATGCAGCTGTGTTGAATGTGGGTCATGATACAAGCGAGACGGCAGTAGGTCATCATGACGTCACTGATGAGGAGAGTGTTGCCGCTATAAGCAATGTAGCCGCATCACCGGATCAATCGATACACTCGTGTAATCTGCGACGTGTGCTAAACGTGACAAGAGGTAATGTAAAGCCTTCTACTGACTTTTCTCGTGTGCGTAAACGCAAGGCTACAAACACTGTGCCGTTTGATAATGATAATTCAGACAGTGATGACTCACTAATGCGGGATTTGATTAGAATAGCTGGAAAGAAAGCTAGACGTTCAGGTAAATTAACACTGCTACCACATAAATATGTTATAAGAAATGAAAAAAAGGGTAAAGTGGGCCAGGGTGAGGCTCATTGGTTTGAATACTTAGCAGCTATTCGGCGGATGGTTAAGCGGGGGGATGTTCCCGATGACTGGGTACAACACATTGAAGAACATATCGATTCTCTACTGGATATGGCTCAACATTACGCGTGGAGCACTTGTCTAACATACAGTGAAAAAGTTTTCGCGATGATAGCAGATAAGAGACTACCCAATGGTTGGGCTGATCAGGGTCGCATAGTAGATATACGAAGAGACATATGTGGGCTTGGAAGACGAGTTGAGGCGAGCAATGGTAGGGCAGGACAGTCGACAGTATATGTTGAATATCGAAAAGGGGTGGACGCTCGTCCGTGTCTCATGTGGAATAAGGGCATGCCCTGCGGTTACAGTGCTGATCATGGCGAGGGTTCTGATAAGTTTCTACATATCTGTGCGTACTGTGCATTTAAATTAAAGCGGAAACACCCACATAAAGAGGTTGAGTGCAAAACCAAGCAACGTGCAAGAGAAGGACAAGTTGGTGAAAGTGATCGTACAAAAAGTTTTTAGTTTGCAGTCGGCCAGGGGCTGCTACTGACGTGAAGGACGTGCGTATAGCTGTTGGAGTCGCCACAAGTTGCCAGATGAACAACATGAATTACGGAGTGGACAAGGACAATGTACTTCATTCGGTTGACGATTGCTGCGTTAAGGTCGGTGGTGTTAATTCGTCTGTACTTTCCCCGGGAGCAAGTTTAATTGTGTCATCTGATCTAACTACACCCCCAGTCAGCTCTCTAAAAAAATTTGATTGTGGTGTTCTTTATAGTAACTTGTGTGGTTGGATGCCAGTTCAGACAACCAGTTCTAGTTCCGTTGTTCGGCCCGGTAGTGATGTTATTTGTCAAAGTAGGAAAAAGCAACATGCACGAACTGTTATTTCAACGAAATATAAATGGTTTAAACCGCAGGTTGGGCGAGTAATTAATGACGGGGGTGTATTGGGACATGACATAGAGTTAAATTTGAACGGGGGGACACAGCAAATACCACCATCACTGACAGACCAGCTTGAGATGTTCCATCCGCGCGGTTGCCATGGTGACGGCGTGACTCAGTCGGTGGCTTCGCCTATACATGACACTGATTCAAACTTGACGTTGCTGTTGCATGATGATTACAAACAAGACTCATTTGACTATAATAGTGAATTGCTTGGTTCTGAGACCGTCAGTGAGGACTCTGCTCCTTTCACTAGGGGAGGCCTATTGCTACCACTAAAGCCTAAAGCTAGTCCTGCCACTAGCTTACTTAACATTTCTTCTATTAGTTCTGGTCAATTAACTATACCTTGTGTTTCATATCCTGTGTTGCATGGTCATGTTGCCAATAAATTGTGTGTTAAGGGGTTAGTTGACCAGGACTCTACTCTGTTCGCAGTTTCGGATGTTATTCATCCTCATTGTGTTGCCAAGAACACCGGCACTGACTGTGGTTTCAGTGTCAGGGAGTCGCCCGCGGCTCCACAAAACTTGTTAGATGTTACCATGGGTCATGATACTGGTATAATCGACCCATTAATAAAATTGTGTTCAGTTAATGCATTGACAAGTCCATTGAATGTTGAATTTCCTGTTCCAATTGACTCGTTGCACGGTGATGTTGGTGCCAGTAATAGTGCCTGTGATTATAAATGTTCATTAACTCCGGGTTGTAACGGCCTTGATAACGAGATTGTTGGTAAAAAATTTTGTGATACTTCGCCTTATGAATATAAAGACTACATATTGAAATACTGGCCTCACTTAACCGTAAAATGTAATTTGTTTATAAAGTATTCTGAAATTTATTCCAAAGTCAGAGAGACAGGCTTACCGAATTATTTATGTGCACAAGTGCCGGTTCCCTCTGGTCTGGTTATTAATAAATGGAAAGAGCTTCTGGTTGATTACTATGATATTGAGATCGTGAAATTTCTTGAGTTTGGTTGGCCGTCCAACTTTACTGGTACCTTTATTCCGACTGCCTCTACTTGTAATCATACATGTGATGAGAAAGATTTGTTTTGGATTAAACAGTATGTACATACTGAATTGCTGCACGGTGCAATTTTGGGGCCTTTCAATGTTCCTCCTTTTTCTCCTTGGGCTCAGATAAGTCCTATTATGACCCGCCCCAAAAAGAATACTGACGAACGTAGAATTATAGTGGACCTTAGCTTTCCCAAGGGGCGTAGTGTAAATTCAGGAATAGTTAAGGGTTTTTATCAAGGTAAGGAGTATAAATATAATTTGCCCACTGTTATGACATTAGCTAAACAAATTACTATATTGGGAGAGGGGTGTTTTATGTGGTCTATAGACTTGGCAAGGGCGTACAGGCAATTAAGAACCTGCCCCTTGAGTGTGCCTTTATTCGGTATAACTGTAGAGAAAATTTTTTATTTTGACACGGCACCCCCGTTCGGTTGTAGGACGTCCAGTATGGCGTGCGCTCGCACTACGGCGGCGGTAGTTTATTTATTGAGGAAAAATGGATTTTTTGCTACGTGTTTTTTGGATGATTTTGTGGGAGTTGAAAGTACTTTGGCTAAGGCGCAACAGGCCTATGACTTTATTCTAAATTTGACAGATTCCCTGGGGTTAAAGTTGTCCGTTAAAAAATGTAGTCCTCCTACTAGGCGATTAGTGTGGTTAGGTTATGAACTGGACTCTATTAAGATGATTGTTAGGATCCCCGATGAGAAGTTATTGGATATTTTGTTAGAGTGTAGACGATGGGTATTGAATAGGAAGGTTACAAGGAAAAATGTACAGAGATTGGTCGGGCGGTTACAGTTTATATCTAAATGTGTTATGGCTTCTCGGGTTTTTATGAATAGAATTCTAGATTTTCTTCGGGCTTGTCCTTTCATAGGGAAAGTAAAAGTGACTAGAGAGCTGATTAGGGACATCGCGTGGTTCCTACGTTTTGCAGAAGGAAATAATAGGATGGTTCTGCTGAAGCATGTGCCTGAGAAAAAGTGGGTCATTGAATGTGACTCTTCATTGCATGGTGGTGGTGCATTCAGTACTGATCATTTTTACTCAAATTTGTATTCTGAAAAATTCTTAAGTAACAACTTTCATATTGCTCAATTGGAGGCCATTAACTTGGTAGTGGCGTTGAAAACATTGTCTCCTTCTGATCCGCATAACTATCTTATTATCGTTAACACTGATAATGCTGCTTCCCAACAGGTGTTGTCTTCTGGTGCTGGCAAAGACCCTGTCTTGTGCGCCTGTGCCAGGGAAATCTGGAAGTTTGCTGCCATACACAGTTGCCAGGTACAGGTGGTTCACAAGGCGGGGAAAGACCTGGTGCTAGCAGATGCCCTCAGTAGGTTGTTTTTTGATAATAAATTTCGTTTAATTGCTGATAAATTATGTCAGGATAAACTGTTAACTGAAATACATGTTTCTCATTCTGACAACGTTCTTGATTTGTTTTTATAGTCACTTTCTGCTCGTTGATAAGTATTTTGTTTGCCTTTTATCAACTTGCAGATGTTAATCACGCACTAGTGGATAGGATTAGCGTGTATTTCCAGGCGGGATTATCAGAGGGTACTTGGAGGAATAAACGGGTGCAATTTAGGGAGTACTTAAGGTTTTGCAGTAACATTAAGGATAACCCTAAAAGACCCACACTTGAAACGGTAATGTCATACGCTTTGTATTTAAATGATAAACTCAAGTCTGAGGGAGCACTAAGAAATTACATGAGCGGGGCAAGAACATGGATCAGCTTGTTGAGAGGAAACACAGAGACGTTTGATTGTTATGCAATGGCAGTAATTAAAAATGGTATGTTTAAGTTAAAAAGTAACACTGTGAATAGGGCATATCCATTAAAAATTAGACACATTAAACTGATAATTAGAAAATTCAAAAAGATTGGAGATGATGGACTGGTGTTGATTATTGCTTTATTAATAGGTTACTTATGTGTATTAAGACAGTCGAATGTGTTTTATTCCGAGGTATCGGGGGATAGCGGTCACATGCTGCTCGGAAGGGACATCGTGGCACACGACACACACCTGACAGTGACCGTCAGGAGCACGAAGACAACACATAGAGCGGAGGACAGATATAGTGTCGATCTGCCACAAGTGTCAACTGCTGATTTCTGCCCTGTGCGTGCCTGGCGCAATTACACCAAGAGGTTCCCGGTGCATAAGGATGCCCCAGCATTCACAAAATCAAATGGGGATCCGCTGACAGCACGTCTATTCAACAAGTGCATGCAGATTGCATTGAAAGCAGCTGGACTCCACTGGTGGCCGTTGGTGACATGTCATAGTCTACGGCGAGGTGGAGCGCAGGAATATGCAAGACTGGGGATGCCGCTCGAGTGCATAAGAGCGCTTGGGAGATGGAAATCGGACAGTGTGTTTAAATATGTAAATAAAAATGTTTGGTAGACTGGGACCATTTGCTCTCGTGTTCCAATTTGGCTGAGAGCTTATGGTCCCTATGATCCATCCCATGAATGTCTGATGTATGCTATAGAGGTGCGAGTGTGTGAGTGTGCCAGATGCGAGCTGAACGTGTGACCGTGATCTGCCCCAGTGGATGCCTCATTTAGGTGGTTCCAAGCTCTTAAAGAAAATGAATACGGGAAGTTATTATTAATTGCTAGTATAATCCAATAACATGTGACCTGCAAATAAGTAATGAAATATAGTACTGATAGCTATTTTTAAAAGAAATAGAATCTGCAAATAAGTAATGAGATCAGAAAAAATAAATAGTTCACAGGTTGTACTACCTGGAAATAGATAAAGTAGCCTAAAGCTAATAATCTCAATTGTACTATTGAAAAGGCTGATATAATAATGTTCACAAAGGTGTAGTCCAAAAAGGCTGGTGTAAAATTTATTAAGCCTGATTAATAAATTTATTAGCCCAAAAAACAATTTCCGGTGTCTGGTTTTTGAATTGTACATGTTGCCGGTAACATGCATAATTCAAAAACGCTGACTACGGGCCTGATATGATAAATACCATAGATACCGTTCGTAGCGCGCGTCGCTATGCACTAAGTTAACTTCCGGTAGCAGTTTCAAAGGCTAGTCCAGTCCTTACCTGACCGTCGTCGAAGGCAGTCCGTAGTGTTCAATGCTGATATTTTTACCATCCCACCCACCCTTTTTTATGATGCTTACATTGCTCGGGCTGGCTGAGAGCTTATGGTCCCTATGATCCATCCCATGAATGTCTGATGTATGCTATAGAGGTGCGAGTGTGTGAGTGTGCCAGATGCGAGCTGAACGTGTGACCGTGATCTGCCCCAGTGGATGCCTCATGTCTTCAATTTCCAAGCTCTTAAAGAAATGAATAACTGGAAGTTATTATAATTGATAGTATAATCAATAACATGACCTGCAAATAAGTAATGAAATATAGTACTGATAGCTATTTTTAAAAGAAATAGAATCTGCAAATAAGTAATGAGATCAGAAAAAATAAATAGTTCACAGGTTGTACTACCTGGAAATAGATAAAGTAGCCTAAAGCTAATAATCTCAATTGTACTATTGAGAAAAGCTAGTATAAAAGTTGTTCACAAAGGTGTAGGTTAAAGGCTTTGTAAAAATTTATTAAGCCTGATTAATAAATTTATTAGCCCAAAAAACAATTTCCGGTGTCTGGTTTTTGAATTATAGTTAAACAGTCCGAGAAAAGCAACAAAACTTTTAAAAGCAAAACATTTATCTAAATTTGGACCTATAGATATAACTTAGATACTTAATAAGTATTATCTCCCAATCTAGTCATTTAAAATCAAACTAAAGTATGGTGGATTATTATGATCAACTCATAAAATATCTTTCTCAGATTCTCAGAATTGACATAAAACCAAAACTATCGGACTAGGCAACCTTAAATTTAAAGTAGGTTTACTTACGACAAAGGGCAAAAAGACTGGAGGGACAATTTAATCAACTTATAGATCTATATAGATTTAGAATATTGTGTGTGTCACTTGCGGTGCCCAAGTAAGTTGTAGAATGTTTGAATAAGTATTATTTTCCTTCTGGTTTAATAACAAAGTGCTCTATAATATATATACATATATCATGGGGGTGCTACTTAGCTCAAAACAAACTGGCACACAACAAATAACACCAGCTAGATCTACACTAGATAAAAGATTCACCCCGTACTTACAATACTGCAAGTATGGGGTGAATCTTCTAGATCTACACGAACCGACCAGAGCCTCTGGCAGCGGTGTCGGAAAGTCAGATTTATAATTTTGGCTAAGATAACACTCTGTGAACTACCGAGTTGCTTCGCAGATGTAAATGCTTAACGGAATAAAACACATGCGAAAACATAAAACAGAGGAAGAAATACATACATGTAGGCCTACCCATATATAGCCTACCCTACACTCGCTGCTGTTTCGTTATAACTGTATCAGAACCTCGACATGATGTATATGTACATCTATACACAAATAGGCCCGTATGTATTCATGCACACATATGCATGCAGGCGCGCACACACAGGGACAGTCTGCTTGTTGGATGCATCTACAGGTCACCCAACAGTGACAACAGTGTCCATGAGGAAACTCGACAGTTGATCCAAAAGGCCTCAGCCCTAAACCACAACCACCTCCTAATCATGGGAGACTTCAATTATCCAGAAATCAGTTGGCAACCTATGCAAACGCCAAATAGCGAACAACATCCAGCAACATTCTTTGTCGAAAATCTTAGAGACTGTTTGCTTTTCCAGCATGTCACGGAACCAACACATAAGCGTGGTGACCAGTCTGCAAATATATTAGATCTCATCATCACAAATGAGGAGGAAATGATTGGAAACCAATGTTGCGAGACTTTGAAATAGCCACCTTGATTGCCTTTCCTTTAATTTCAGTTGCTATTACCATGTAAACTCAAGAGGAAAACAGAAATTCATATTGGCTAAAGGTGACAATGAGGGCTTGAGACAGGATCTCGACCAAGTTCTACTAAGTGCAGCTTCAGATACAGACATTGTCGAGAACAATTGGAATGCATTTGAAAAAACCTTCATGGAAAAATGCAAACAGCACATACCCATGTCATCTGGCAAAATGAATAATGGCAGACCACGGCCAGAATGGATGAATGACCAAGTCAAGCAGAAGATCAGCTTGAAACAACAGGCATACACAGTGAAGAGACATTCGGGCACAGATAGTGACAGACTTCGATATGCAAAACTATGAAACCAAGTAAAGTGGGAATGTAGGAAAGCAAACCGAGAGCAAGAGAAAAACATGGTCCATGTATGGATGAGTAGACCCGCGTTATTGATGACTTTGGAGATCTGGATGCTTTTTATCTAGATTTCCAAAAAGCATTCAACACTGTTCCACACCAGGGACTGCTGGATAAAGGATTTTCTGAGTCATAGAAGACAGTGAGTCATGTAAATGGCAAACCATCAGGATGGTGCTCGGTGAAAAGTGGAATACATCAGGGCAGTGTGCTTGGACCAGTCTTATTTGTGATATATGGGTCATTCTCAGAAACTGTGTACCACTTGAGGTAGTCTACTTGAAATGCATATTTCAAAGAAACCCATTATTGGAGTGTAAATATTTAGATTTCATCATTTAGCCCAATAATGTGGGATATATTTTAGATCAAAATTAAATGTTAATATTGTGTATTATGTAGCTAAATAAAAAGAAAATTACATCACTAATTTGTGACATTGTCAACAGCAACAAACTTAATGAAAACCTTTGAACAACAGCACATTTCACTTCAAATGGTCATATACAATATCTTCATTAAGTTGAAGACATTTATTCCTTAAAAACTTTTTGTTAATTATGAAATAGTTAACCTTTTCTGGAGCGATTAACATCGTAACATTTCATTTGCAAGTACTATCAAACTCTGTATCAAACACCGAGTACGGATACAGTACAGGAACTATTTTCACCATTTGACACTCTATGCATGGACCCAGTTATGGAATAGTAAAAGATAAATCCTGAAATTGCCCCTAAACATTGAAATTTGAGCCAAACATTTGTGTAAAATTGTTGATTCCACTTGGACTTTTACCTTGTTAATATTGTTCTGCTTTTCTCTTTAATCATCACAAATAAGACAAAACCATAGCAATGAGGTTTCAAATTATTATTACTACTGTTTATGAAGCAAGTGGCATGTGAAATGTCCTTAAAAACTTTCAATTTATTCAGATGCAAAAGGACATACACACTGAGGAGGCTTGTGTATAGGACTTTGACAGCATTTTGATTTTGTGGTACTAATGTCACAGAATTGGTACACAACTTCTGTGAACGACCCATATATCAATGACTTACCAGAAGTTGTACATTCTATGGTCCAAATGTTGCCTGATGATACCAAAGTATTCCGCCGTATGGAGAAAGGTAGTAACTCAGGGGACTTGCAGAAGGACCTCAACAACATGCAGAAGGGGTCAAGTGATTGGCAGCTGAAGTTTAATGCTTCAAAATGCAAAGTCATGAATTTAGGGGGCAAAAACAGCAAGCACATCTATGTAATGAACGATGGCATGAATAATGTTCCGCTCTCCGAAACAATGATAGAAAAGGAGTTGGGTGTCAAGGTGGATAACAAACTGACATTCAGCGACCACATCCAGGAAGCTGCCAACAGAGCTAATGGAATACTGGCCATCATTCGAAGATTGTACACATATCTAGACGAGGATGTTGTGCACAGACTGTACACATCCCTTGCATGTCCACTTTTGGAATATGGAAATGTTGTGTGGTCACCACTCTACAGGAAGGATGCTGAGTCAATTGAGAAGATCCAAAGAAGGACAACAAAGCTTGTACGTGGATTCAATGAAATACCCTACAAACAATGTATGCGTCATTTGAAGATCCCAAGCATGTACTACAGACGGGCCTGGGGGGATATGATTGAAGTATTCAAATATCTTAATGATATCTACAAGACAGGCAGCCCCCTTATCAGAGACTCCAACACCAGGACCAGAGGACACTCCCTGAAGCTGAGGAAGCGGTAGGCCTACTCCAGACTGGACCTGTGACACAACTTTTTTTGGCTTTAGGGCGGTTGACCTGTGGAATGACTTGTCGGAGAGTGTCGTAGCAGCAGAGTCGGTGAACTGTTTCAAGACCCGACTGGATGCATTCTGGTCAAGCATCATGTATATCTTGGAGCCAGTGACAGTTGCTACAATCCACCACATCTGAAGAACTGTTTTGATTTCCATTAATTAAATGCGGCTAACAGGTCCAAGGCCTATTATAGCTGTATCCCATTGATTGATTGATTGATTGATTGATTGATTGATTGATTGATTGATTGATTGATTGATTGATTGATTGATAACACTTCGTCGAAATCGTCTGTAGAGTAAAAACCTGTCGCCACCTGGTGGTTTACAATGGCATTTCGGAGTTTACGTCGCTCGCCTCTAGTAACAAATAATAGAACTAGAATAAACCCGTTCCCAGGAGGTATGACCTGTGCAAACCATACGGTGAGTACGGGAACCAGTGTGGTGACCTAGTGTAAGCCGATTGCAATGTTCGCCTAAACGGTATTGACATCCGGTGAAGGCGGCAGCATGGCCACCGTCAGTGAGAAAGAGAAACTTGCTCGAGATTACACTGAGCATGGCATTACCGTTTCCATTGAGCAACAGCATGATAAGCCAACCAAATGCAAAACCTTTCTCAATCCAAAAATGGTGATATGTAGGTATGGTACACGTTTCAATAGGGGATATTGTGAGAACAGTGTCTAGTACTAAGACTAAGTAAGTTAGACGCTGACTTGTTTATTTATTTTATACCAGTACAACTAGCAATGCCAATGTGGACAAAATTGTCAAACCACACCAATCTGAAAATGGATTGCATTGTTGGAAAGAGCTTTAAAAATGCTACAATCATGTCAATCGGTTGATTATTAAGGGTGCTACTGCTAGAGCTATTTCAATTTCGGTAATGAAAGAGGGGTCATTTTCTGCCTTTATTATAATGCTTTAGCATTACAAGTCTGACCCAAAATCTAGATATTTAGTCAATTTTTGTTTTAACTTGCTTAATAATCGATATATCTCACTGAATTGTTCAGTGTAAGTAGATGACGATCTGCTCTGTCGATCCCACCCATTAAAATAAAAGTGAGTGACTTGGACTCAAGTTGGAGGATTTACACCATTAAAATAAAAGTAAATGAATATATTAGTGATTCAGAAAGGTTATAGGAATTTATCATTGTGTAATGAGTATATCCATCGGTCCATTGTAACTACTTTCATCCTTACCTTCGTATTGTTAGATTCATCAGAATCTCAGTAATACGTCAATTTGCTTACAGAGAGTTTGTCTTGGCCTGTCTCAAGGTCTATTGCGATGAGCAGGAGGTGGGCCTCACAAAATGTCTGGATGCGTTTGGAGCCACAGGTAAAATAAAAATATTCTTGTGTGATGGCCCAATGAGTTGAGCGTCCACTTCCTATGTGGCACTGGCAGGTTGGTGGATTCGGACCTGTGGACTTCAAACCCTGGCTGAGTTAACCCAATCATTTAAAAAAAATTATATTTGTCGCTACTTATTCTGGTGATCAGCATTACTAGGATAGGTCAAGGAGCAGTGGAATGAGAAAGACCAATTGTCCACGGTTGAAATATCCTGTGCTTAATAAACAAACGTAATTTAAACAAATTTAAAATAGTTCACAGAAACCTGAATTGAGGCTCATATGAGCATTTAATTGGAGCTGTTTGCAAAGCCATATCGTCTAAGTAAATTATTATATAAACTTTAAAATGTCTAACTGTCACTACCTAGCTTGGAACTTAACATTATTAGGATAGGGCAAGGAGCAGTGGAATGAGGATGACCAGTTGTGTATAATTCAAGATTCCCATGATAAATGCAGACATGCCAACTGGTATGACTTCCGGTTTTGGCCTCTCTTCCAATATTGTTATTCCATGTGCAAATCTGATTTTCACTCACTCACCCACCTAAAGAAATAATGAGCAAATTCGAATGGCAAAATCACCTACTTACAGCAGTTTAAAGACAGCAGCTCATGGTGGCAAGGACAGCCTAGAAAAGGACACATAGACACAAGTTGGGAAACATGGTAGGACTTGTATGAAAAAGTATACAATATAATTATATATTGTATGTTTATACTATGTCATGATATATGTCCGATTGTCATACCGCGTGTTGCCGCATAAAAATGTATCTTAAGATCTTCCTACTTTTGGTCACACAATGTTGGGAACTCTGTAAGTGTAATATTTTTCTAATTAAAAAAATTGAAGGCATTGATGCAACAACAACAGTTTGTGGTTTAACTTTTCTTATCGCAGGCATTGGCGGAATGCAGTGGAAGCACCACTTTGGTGATCGGGTGGAGGTGATGATTAACGATGTGTCGGCCGAAGCAGTGGAGACTATTAGAAAAAACCTGGCGGCGAACCAGTTGGTGGACGAGGCGCCGCGGTTTCCGCCGGGATACACCGTGCACAACACAATTCCGGCCAGGTGGCCGACGCCGAACGGGGTGGAACTGCTGGCAGCCGACGCCAACGTTCTCCTGCACCTCCGCCAGTTCAACTTCATGTGAGTGCAGGCCAGTGAGGTCAGTGTTTATACAGAGTCGGATTATCTGACTTTCATTGGATATTCACGTATTTGTCGAATTTTCGAGAATTCGTCATTATTTTTGGATGAATCCATTAGATGTTTGTTTGTTTGTTGTTGTTTTACGTCCTAGCAACATCGAAGGTCATATCAGGACGGGGATCCATTAGATTTTGCTTACATTTCTTGTTCAAAACATCACTTGGATGTCATCAATTCTTTGGAATGCTAATGAACTAAGTTACTTTATTCAAAATATATATATTGTTATTTGTCTGACAGCTTTGTTTTTTTATTTCTGCCTTGGTACAAACACTGGAGATGGACATGGTGGCCTAACCAGCAAAGCACTTGCTACCACCGGGAGCGGTGGCCGAATCGGTAGAGCGCAGGCCATGCGGGAGATCGGGAGTTCTTAATTCTCGGTCGAGTCAAACCAATGACTTATCAAATTCATACTTCCTAGCTTGGCTCTTGGCATTAATAGGATATGGCAAGGACTTGTTAGCTCAACCTACGTTGCGCCTAGCCCCTGTTACCCCAACCCCCTCCTCCACCCTTCCGTGTCAGGATAAGTGACTGAGTGGGATATCAGGTCATGGTGCTGATAGCCTGGTGTCTCAGTGGGGCAGAACTATAAAGTCATCAAGAGTGCATACTGTCACAAGTCAGTACCTGTCCTAATATGACTTTAGATGTTGTCAGGACGTAAAACCTCAAAAACCAACCAACCCTCTGGCATAAACCCCGCCTCTTTACACCAAGATCACATTTATCCCTACAACGCGCTTTCCTCCTTCAGACACATAGACCCCTATGGCTCAACGGTGAACTTCCTGGACGCGACTTTCCGCAACGTCTACAATAAGGGCGTGGTGGTGGTCACTTCCACCGACGTGTCCGCCATCTACGGCAAGTGTCCCCAGGTGACGGTGCGCAACTACAGCGCCTACACCCAGAAGACCGACTACTACAAGGAGATCGCCGCCAGGGTCGTCCTGGCAACCATAGCAAGGTCAGCGGTGGTTGTTTTTGGGGGGGGGGGGGGGGGTGACTATTGCGGGCTCCTTACGGGGTCTGGAAAGTCTTGAGAAGTCTTGAACTTCATATACCTCATTGAATTTAATGTATTTTGGGTAATTAGTCTTGAAAAGCCTTGAATTTCATTGAACTGTCCCCACTGATCTGAATTAGTCTCATGGATGCCAGTCTTCCACTAATTAATGGAATTCCAATAATTTCCAACTTTCTCCTTTTTTTCATTAACATTTTTTTTTATTAATGTTTTAGACAATTTGGGATGATTTTTAGAATTTTCCAATTTCCATGCATATCCATTAGTACCGATTTTTCTTTCTTCATTCTTTTCAAATTCGATTTTTCTAAACGTTTTAGATAATTTGGGACATTTAAATTCCTTTTCATTTTTTTTTTTTTAGATGGACAATTTTCCATAATTCCACTAATTTACAGTAGAGATTTCTACTGGAAAATCTTTAATGGAATGGGCAAAATATGAAGAATTGCTGTGGTTGATCAATATTCTACGATGACTTTCTCATAAGGCTAAGCGGTGACACCACCGGTGGCGCCTCCTGTCGCATTACGAGATCACCACCATCAATACTGAGCCTATTCGGTCAGCGGCGGCCAAGAACGGTGGCGCCACCTAGCGGGTACTGCCCGAACTAAATTTGACCCAGACAATTTGGGACGACTTAGATTTTTTTTAATTCTCCAATTTCCAAGCATTTCCATTACTGCCAATTTTTTTTTTTTTTCAAATTCAGTTTGTCTATGTTTTAGATAATTTGGAACTTTTTTTTTTTAGATAGACAATTTTCCATAGGTCCACTAATAGACTACATTACGGTTCCAGTGGCACGGTGCATTGTGGGATGTGTGAGAGCAAAACAAACCCGTGAGAAGCACATGGTACATACTAATTATACTGGGTGCAGCTATGAAATGTGCTAGTTTCAGCTCATCTCAGCTCTTGTTTGAAACATAGAATACCAACTAAAAAAATGTATATAATAAATTAAGATATTAATCTTTTATCCAGCATTGCATTTACATCAATATAATCAGCACATCTTATGCCATGTGCATTTAGATTTAGACAAATCTAGGCACTCAGACTAGTGTTAGAGCCATAGCCAGTCAGTTTTATTTATTTTATTCATGTTTATATTTTTATTCTATGGTTAATGACATATGTAGAAATAGAAAATGAGTAGGGTTAATCAGATATTGGTTATATATTTCTTTGAAACAAGGTTTTGTTAACACATTTGACATTTTAATATTTAGAACAAGAATTACTTCTGACTAATCAATGGTGATGTAACCATCAGCCTGTAAAGTGACTGAAATTGTATGTTTCTTAGCTCAAAATGCTTAATTATGGAGAGTTGTATCTTAAACATATTCAATATATTATTATATTGCATCCTTCCGTCCATGTTTGTGCCAAATTGTTATGTATTTCTACTTATTTTGAATAAAATGCCAGTATTGCCCTACGCGTATCAGCAAACTCAATGGCTGTACGCCTTTGCTTTTCTCCCAGGCCCGTTTTCAGCACATGCGCAGTCGGAAGCGTGATGTAGTCTATTTCCACTAGAGATCTCTACACAAACACAGTGGTTTAATGTGTGTTTTAGATTATGCGACACTTTTCGTGTTTTCCACTAATTTCATCAACCCCGACTGGCATCCCTGTAGTCTGAAATCGGCATTGTTGTTTTTGTCTGAAATCCAACTGAAACAGCCTTGAAGTAGCCTTGAATTCCGTATCTTCATATGTGTGCGGACCCTGCTAGTGACCCAATACTGTCGCAAAATACTTCAAATGTCTATTAACACAGGACCAATCAGGTAGCTCGATTCATCTTCAGACTATAATATATTTTGACAACCCAATCCTCACTCATGCACACAACAAAACATTACAACAAACGACTAGATAGCCTGATACCCAAATTTGAAACCATGTTACACTCATATGTCTTGATAGCACAATTGAACTGAGTATATAAAGTTCCCTAATTCAATCCCTGGTGTTTGGAAGATTTCTTTAACCATTCCTTATTATTTTTACTTGCTTATTTAAAGCTGCATAGTCCGATGAAGCGTAGCATTTGTCACCACACAGAAGAGAACACTGAGCCAATTTAATAGAACCTTCAGAAGCCTATGGTGTCAGAGTTTTGCTTCCCAAAATTAATTTTGTGCTTTTGCACTACCAATATCTCAAAACTTAGCCATTTAAAATAAAAGTGATTTCAACTAAAGTCAGGTAGATTATAATGATCAACCTAATATATGTATCTGAGAAACTCAATACCATCGGACTATGCAACTTTAAAATAGAGGATTAATACCTGAAGGTAATTTTAATTCTCACTAATTCCACTTTTCATAGTCATACGGTTATGGTGCAATGAACAAACAAAAAAAGGAATTTAAACAAATGAACTTTTTGGCGGTTTGACTCCAATGTGTATCTCAATTTTTGGATTGACAAACTAACCATTAACCCTGGTGGAGATTGCTTTGATTGTGGTCTGTGTGTGTTGATGTGCACCAGGGCTGCGGCGCGGTGCAACAAGGGCCTGCAGGTGCTATACACGGTGGCCGTGGAGCACTTTGTCCAGGTGGCGCTGCGCATCCGACGTGGGGCGCAGCACGCAGACGAGACGCTGACCCACATCCGGGGCGTTCTGCACTGTCAGATGTGTGAGGAGTACGGCATCCTACCCGGCACAAGGGTCGCCACAGGTAACACCAGTTTAAACTCTTTGAGATTGGTTTTTTACTGAAACGAAAATCAGAAGCAAGTGGTGAGGTGTATGGGGCAGAAGAAGGCTCCCCTCGCACCAGACGGGATGGCCAAATGAGTTGAGCATCCGTCTCCAGTTTTGGTAAATCGTGGGATTCGAAACCCTGGTTGAGTCAAACCAATTACTTAAAAATTGATACTTGTTACTTCCTAGCGAGACA
>CM059193.1:68960676-68994520 GCA_030323885.1 Branchipolynoe longqiensis | reverse complement strand
GGCATCCATGCCAGCAGCCACAGTCTCAGATGGCAAGGCCAGCACCGACCACACATGCCCGACATACGACAAAGACATCCGCGGCAAACCATGTAACCAGTGGAATAGGGGCAGAGATTGCGGGTTTTCAACATCGCACGGCCTGCAGCCAGACAGGAAAGCCCACCCGTGCGCCTGGTGCGCCAACAAGTATAAGCGCGCCAACGCACATCAGGAGAAAGTGTGTTTTAATAAGAAAAGATACTTCGATAAAATAAATGGCCCAGCAAAAGACAAGAAGGATTGTTAGGCAGCAGTTGCACTGATCCCACACAGTCCAACATGCAAGCACCAGGAAATGAAGCAGGCATAAAAGTCGCAGAGACCCCAAACAACATACAAGACGAACGGGGATCAGACATTGGGGGGAGGAGCACCCCCTCAAGCACACTACGAAAACACGCTAATATGGATGGTGACAGTGACACACATGCACGCCAGTCAACAAAGCGCAAAAGTGACACTTACATTTCATTAATACGACGTAAGCGATACGTATTCACCCCGACCATGGTCAGGCAACGGCCCGGCAACACATCAAGTGCACCCAACCTCCATGAAGCAGCCAGAACCGAGACGGTAACCACCCGAGGCCCCTTGCCAACAGATGACGTCACGAGCACGGTCGACGGGACCGTCGAATATATTGAGGCTAACACATCACATGCGTGTCACGTGGCATGCTGCGGCAGCCGCAGACCGAAAACTGACGTCAGCACGGCCAGTGACCGAGTTGAATGCATCATGAAACATTGTATCGACTCCCCAGACGTCCCAGACAGCCTAGGCGCCAGTGGCGAGGTCACCTGGCTCAGTGCACATGCACACCAGCAAAGGGCCAGCCACAAGGCCAGGGGTGGGTGTGGGATGATGCCGCCCTCGTCTCGGCCAGGCTACACTCACGGCACAGACCCCACCACACACTGCCACCGCTGACGCAACCCTGAACTAGGGTTCGATTGGAGACGCTGGAATGGCCAGCTAGCATCCTATCGACCATCACAAAAATGCCGTCCTTTTAATTAACAACCACATCGCTTCTCAACACGAGGAGTCAAACGACAAGGTGAAATACTTATTTCACAGAAGCCCACCACGGTATGATGATAGGGCGCCAGACAGATTGCTGGTAGAGGATCACGTCGACATGGACGGAATCGACCAGATACTTGACATGATATCGGTCGACCAGACTCCCCACTACGACCCCCCTCATACTCCAGCCACATACAGACACATGCTCAACAGCATTTGGGCGTTCACTGACAGGAAACTATGGCTAAATCACCGCGATTCCATGGCGATTTACACACAAGTTTGTCTGTCCGCCATCCCAAACTACATCGGGCAATGCATACCAATGCCATCGGGATTAAAAATCAAAGCCTGGAGAAAGTTGCTCGCAGATAACCATGACAAACAGCTGCACGGTTTCTTAGAATTTGGCCTGTAGGCTATACTGCCGACAAGCCTCCTGTCTCATCTAAGGCAAACTACCACTCGGATGCTGTAAATGTGGCTCAGCTACATTGACACAGAGCTTGGACACGGGGCGATGCTAGGACCATTTCAGGACTGCCCTTTCACTCCCTGGACTCAGGTCAGTCCACTCATGCCTCATGCCAAACAAGGATCCGACAAAAAGAGAGTCATAGTTGACCTAAATTACCCCGGCGGAGCGAGCGTCAACGCCGGCATCAGGAAGGCCCAATATCAGGGACAGCCGGCCACCTACACCCTGCCGGGCATCCTGGACCTAGCGGACGAGGTGACCCGCTTGGGTCAGGAAGCTTTCATCTGGTGCGCAGACCTGGACAGGGCCTACAGGCAACCCCGGGCCTGCCCACTCTCTGCCCCACTGCTGGGAATAACTCTAAACGGCAACATCTATATTGACATTTCGCCACCATTTGGGTGCCGCACATCATCCATCGCATATGCGCACACAACAAACGTGGTCATCCATTTAATGAGGAAGCGTGGACACCATCATGCCTTATGCTACATAGACGATTTCGTGGGGGTGGCCTCGACAAAAGGAAAGGCGGATGCGGCCTACTCAGACTTGCTCCGACTGGCCAAGTACTTAGGGCCCGAACAAGTGCCTACAACCCTCCACCAAGGTCGAGTGACTAGGGTTCACCATTTCCACTGAGGACATGGCTGTAAAAATACCGGAGGAGAAATTACAACAAGTCATCAACGAATGGAAAGACAAGAAGCTTGCTTCCCGCCGAGACCTCCAATGATTGGTGGGAAGACTGCAACATATCGTGAAATGCATTCAACCGGCAAAAAGATTCATGTCACAGATTCTGGCAGCATTGAGAGCAGCGCCTTACAGGGGGAAACACACGATACCTGAGGACTTGGCCCTCGATGTATCATGGTTCACGGACTACGCCACACAATCTAATGGCATAGTCCTACTACCCATGGAGGAGTGCACAAGCTGGACCATTGAGTGCAACTCGTCACTGAAAGCCGGAGGGGCGCACTCCCCCACACAGTTCTACGTGGCGAGATACAACGCGATCTCTCATCGCCGCCCAACACTGCATCACTCGGTTGGAAGCGATCAACCTTGTGGTAGCCCTCAAGAACCTTGCTCCACCAGATCTGCACAGGTTCACCATATACGTAAACACTGACAATGCCACCTCATAACACGTGCTCAGCACGGGATCCGGCCGAGATCCCATCATCTTCGCGTGCGCAGGACAGATTTGGCTATTCACCGCGAAACTCAGCACAGACATAGTCATACGACACAAGCCTGGTAAAGACCTGGTACTGGCAGATGCGCTCAGCCGCATGAATTTTGACCCTGCAGCAGAAGAACTCGTGATTAAAATGACATCTGAGCTCAAATTAACACCCGTCACCGTCAGCCAGGATGATGCTCTCACCCCGATCCTCTGAGTAACCCATGATTCGCACTTAATATCTTGCCTCTCTTCATAGGTTACTCCCAAAACCTGGACCAATTACGTGTCCAAGACACAGCCTTGCCTCAAAGGGCCCGCATTCATCACCACTGACGCCCTCCCGCTACAGCCACAAGTGCTACTTGACATGCTTAGATTGGCCCTGGCTACTCAAGGGCACCGGCACCAGGTGCCATAACTCTCCATAGCCTTCACCAAGGTGGGGCACAGGCCTATGCCTCCCTAGGCTCATCTCTTCAAGACATTAAGGACCTCGGTCATTGGACCTCTGGGGTGGTCCATACCTATGTAAAAGAAGACAACAATAAATCCCAATATTAAAGTGTGTCGGTCTTGCATTATTTCAATTGTGCATGTTACGAGAACATGGGTAATTGAATACGTATGGCCGACGTTTCATTTCGACTGGATACAAAGCATCTCTTATGCTATTCTGGACTAAACCCAACCGATGGGCCGCCCCGCCCGCCACCTAGAGTAGAAATTTAACAGTTGTGGACCCATGAAGTTAGTCTGCACCTCCATACCAGGTCTCCTTCCCTGTGGCGCCATCTAGTGTTCATTCCTCCTACTACTATACCCATCTTTATTTGTGTTAGTGATGTCAAAGTATTCATTCTGAAGTCTACTCAGTTTCCTAGCAACTAGCATCATTCTGGTATGGATTGATAATTTGTTGTCTTCCAGTCTTCTATTTCTTCGCTCTCCAACTTTACTTTCACTTCATCTAAGTTATTGTCTGCTATGCAGAGAATTTGAATTACAAGCAACCAAGGCTATAAATAAACACACCTTTAATCTTCGGAAGTGACCACCACATATTGGAAACATTCATTATTAGTTCATATCCATTTGATAAGATTGTCAAGCTGTCTGATAATAAATAAAGAGTTCGCAAAACCACGTAAATGCCAATCCAAAGTTGGAGATTACCATTGGAATCAAACCTACAAAAAGGTTTTTTATTTTTTATTCCTACTTGTTTTTTATTTGCTCCATAACCATCTGATCATATGAAAAGTGGAGTTGGGGAAAATCAAAATTATTTTCAGGTAAAAATCTTTTATTTAAACTACATTTTTGCATTTGCGTTTACATGGTTTTGCACGTCAACTCTTCAAATGAAGGTTTCATGAACAAACACTGACACGCCCATTTTAGTTTTTTCTCTGTAAAATAGAATTTACTGTTGTGCTTTCCAGTCAAAGCCTATGGGATTTACTATTGTGTAGGGCATTATATGGGAGGTGTGGCAGCTTCTGCGAAAAAAAAAAAATGTAATCATCGGAATGATGGCAGCTTCAGCTCAAATGTGAGTCATGGTTTCATTTCGGACCGGATGGCGGTTGTTGGTTTTTTAACCCGAACCCTTCAAGCGGAGTGCGTAGAAAAACTCAGGGTAGCAGGTGAGTGACTATAGGCTCTATGGAAATGGTGTATTTGGTAAAGCTGATGTTTACAGAAGGGGTCTACCATCATCATCATCATCATGCTGTCGGTCGCGATGCGACAAAGACTGCTTTCATTACTTGACTGCCGCTCTCCATTTAGCTACATTTCATGAAAGCTGCGTGCAAAAGTGTTGAAGTGCTGCTGGCTTTTGCAAGTTACCAGCGGCACTCTCTCGGGGAGCAAATAGAGGTTTCACACCGGCAAGAACATGTCAAGACAGGCGCAAAACTATTTGTCCCTGCAGTGGCTGGTCGGGAGATGTTGGGAGTTCCATACATCAACCGCCCTTAATGCTGCCACAGTGACATGGTTTTCTGTTTAGGGATTGCTCCCTTAGCCTTCGGTTCTGTCAAGGACCTGTACCACAAGGCAGTGGTCTACCAATGTTCAATTAATCTAAACCCTTCACTGATACCTAAGGGCCAGTCACACCTCAATGGATTGAGCAACGGCCAGAATTGTCTAGTCCGGTGGTGATAAGTATCAAAATGTGTCAAAGTGTTGCAACATCGGGTCTGCGAACGGACATGAAACGGACATGAACGGATAGCCAACGGACGGTAAGCGGACTCAACGGACTCAAACTGGACAAGAACCGTAAATGTTTCTCCGGCGTCATCCCTTCTTAAGGGGCTGTCACATTACGGCGTATGGCGGGAGCGTATTGAAAACCTACGTACGCCATCGGGTGCCACTTTCGGGTGTGTTTGAGCGTATGTGTAGCGTATGCGTAGCGTATGCGTAGCGTATGGGAGCGTATGGGAGCGTGCCAGGACATTTTTTGACATTTTGGGCCATACGCCCACATAGGTCGTGTTTTTTTGAGTATGCACAAAAAAAAAAGGACGGACGAATTTATGAAAGCGTATGGCGGCGTATGCATCATAAGCTTCACATACGCCGGCGTGTTGCGGCACTGGCGGCGTATGCGTAGCGTATGAGTAGCGTATGCGTAGCGTATGCGGCGTATGGCGACGTATATGACGTAAGCCGCTACGCCGCCATACGCTTCCGCCATACGCCGTAATGTGACAGCCCCTTTAGTTTTGTCCATGTTCAAAACTTGTACTGACACAAAACGGACATTGTTCGTTTTCTGTCCGTTTCCCCCCAAGCCGGTGAGGTGTGACTGGCGCTTTAGAGAAGTAACTAAATAAAAGCGACATTCCATTCCAATCCTGCTGTTAGACCAAGTCACCGCCGTTGAAAACAGACCAATTTGAGACGGAAAACAATTAATTAAAAGAAGAACAAACACAACTGCGTAATTTCTACATTTTTATTTTGGAAAAGAAATCAACAAAAATTGACCATTTCTTGTACAACATTACAACTGTCTTTTTGTTTTTTCTTAATTTTGTTCCTTCTTGTGTGTGTGTGTGTGTGTGTGTGTGTATGTGTGCGTGTGTGTGTGTATTGCTGCAGGTTTAGAAGCGTGATTTCTCCCTACCCTTTTCACTGTTAGGTAAGGTTATCTTCGGCTATACCACATACAAACAACAACCGATAACAAAAAAGCATATGGGACATTTCAACGCTTTGAAATGCATATCTTACCCAATTGACAATCACCGGCTTGAAAGAAAAAATACCACAGGAACCAAGAACAGACTACAACCGTGTGTGTGTGTGTACTTGTCTGTGTAGGGGTCGGGGACAGAGTATCATGGGATGCCGTCAGGTGGCAGCACCGCTTTTGCTTAATATTAACGTCTAAAGTTTATGATGAGTTGGTGACATTCTGCGCAGTGCAAATAACACCAAAACAGACAATGGTAACCAAGCAATCTTGTCGCTGACGTCATTCAGCTGTCGGGTGACGATACTCTCTTGTTGAATATTCAATGTTCCTGGACTTCATCATACTCGGCTCTTAGGCCGTGGGTCCATAGACTGTTCCCTTGTGGCATGTTCCCTTGTTCCGTGTCCACTTGTGACCTTGTGATGTGCCACACAGACAATGAACCTGTGTTTTGCTTAGTGGCCATTCCCATAGGTTGGACCCAGGGACCGTTTCGCATTATGCACAGCACATGTGATGTACTGATGGGGAACATAGAGAATGAATATGTTCATTGTCTGTGTGGTGCGTCACCAGGTCACGAGCGAATGCGGAACGAGGAAAAATGCCACAAGGGAAGAGTACATGGATACACAGCCTTAGATGACAATTAGGGAGTATCATAATGGCAGAACAGGCTTATTATTCAAGCAGCAATGCACGCTGAGATTTAGGAGTAAATCTGTTGAAATCACCAAGCAGTAAGTAAGCAGGCATTGCTCTTATAAAACATACCCACACTGAACAAGACATATAGATATAGTATATATAATATCCCATATATATAATACTATACATATATTATCTAATATATATATAATATATATACATTATATATATTAGTACATCCTGTATATATAGTGCAGCTTATATATGTATATATAGCACAACATGCATATATATGATACAGCATCTATATATAATACAGTATCTACAAACATATATATATATATATATAATACAGTATATATACTTATATAAGCATAGCACATTATTCTGGCTTTGGTTATCTTGCCACAACCTCTATGTATTGTGTGGCACCACGGCTAGTGATATCATATACATATATAATATATATATTATATATATATTATATATAAATAATATTATATGATACATATAAAATATATATATTATATATAAATAATATTATATGATATATATATATATTATATATATATATCACAGTGGCTTGTTCGTTAGCGTACTGAAGTCACTGCCTTGAGCAAATCTACTGTTCGGGTCAACTGAATAATGACATCGTTCTACAAAGTGACATGGGTGATGTATAAAACAAAGCCTTGTCTGCGTTCTTTTATTGTCATGTAAAACAGTAAATAGTGCTGCTGGACTTTACGGAGGATATGCAAACTATTGTGTACCTGCAATTATTAACCAATTAAACCCCACCTAGTGGATAGCACTTAGCATGCTTCCTCCCACTGGTCTGCGCATGCGTCATAGAAGAAACATGAAAAATGGCCGCCAACAGGAACTAGAGATCTATTCTGATATATATTTAGATATATAAATTATATATATATACTGTTATGTATCAGAATATATATATACTGATATATATATATATATATATCAGAATATAAATATATATATATATCAGAATATATGTACTGATATATATATATATCAGAATATATACTGATGGCTGCCAAAAGCAATTAGACATTGTGATACATATATGAATGACATATATAATAATATATATATATAAATATAGATATTACATTTATATCAGAATATATATACTGATATATATATCAGAATATATATACTGATATATACATTCCAGAACATATATACCTAGCGTATGCGACCAACCCGCATACTTCGGTGTAAGGTGAACGGATCACTTCCCCTAGTGTTGGACACATAGTTAAGCAAGGTTCAGGTTCAATCCGCCAGTCGGTGCCTCTGTCTGTGCGAGGCACCACGTGACTCTGGTGAGACCGCCATAGATAGTCTGGATCCTAGGTTTAACGGATCTCAGCGAAGTTCTAATACAGAGGTGTTGTTCTACTACTTTGGGCAGGGCGAGGCTCAGCCAAATGCAGTGATATGTATTATAGGAACTGTGTCGTCGATTGTCATTGTCATTTGTATTGGTGTTAGTAGTATACAAGTTAAATGCTAATAAACACTGTGTCCACCATTCAGTTGTCCGTGTCCATGAACTTACACTTATATATATATATATTCTTAAATATGAATATATATATATATATTCAGATATATATATATATCTGAATATATATATATATCTGAATATATATATATATATCTGAATATATATATATATAGATATATCTGAATATATATATATAAGAATATATATATACTGATATATAGTGGAATTATATATCAGAATATATATATATATATATCAGAAATGTATATTCTACAATATATAAAAAAATATATATATAGTGAAAGCGAGCAGAATGACTGTTGGCTCACAGCGTGGAAGAGGGGGGGGGGGGGGAGGAGAGAATGCCTGCTCCGCAGCGAATATCATGGAGGTTAAGATGGACAGAGAGAAAAATTAAAGGGCTGCCGTTATTTATATAAAATTTTAAAAATGATATAGTACATACTTTATATTTATATATAAGAATGGGGTATTTTTGGTCTGGTTGCAATGGTAGTGCATGCGCTTATATTTAATCTGGAAATCATTACAGTCTGTTCTAACAATCATCTTCCTTTAGAGGGCTACTCCATCAGAGATTACGGAGTAGTTAATTAAATACCAACATCTAAGTACTTGCTTCTTCCTTTCTTTCTTTTCTTCTTTTTTGAATGACTCATCATTGTGATGTGCGGTCCATAATTACGGACCGGATATCGGGTTCATAATTATGGGCCGGATATCCGGTTTGTTACTGTACATAGCTAGATCACATCAGGCGGACACTGTGTAATTATGTCAATACAGGTGCATTTTACAGCAATAATAATAATAATAATAAACACTGATGATAACAATAATACCTATACATTCAACATGTAAATATGAGATATTGATCACGTGACTCACTGTGCTATGGCCGACATTGTCGCCCTAGCTGAGGCACTGAGCAGAATCCTGCCGATCCACGAGATATATTAATATATACTGCTTTCAACAAGGTGTCAGAGACACACCCAAACACACCCAGATCCCACATCATCAAAGCAACGCCACTTTTATAGAAGTGGAGACTGCTTTTCTTGTTGTTATGAACAATTCCATGTAGTTTTATATGAGTTACCGGGATTGTGCTTGTCACTTAAGTCTTCTAATGTCGCAAAACAAAAAAATAATTACCAGTCTTGTTTAAGTGGTTCGCAAGACGATGATTTGGTTATAAGTTGTTTGCGACTGATTATAAGGAGCATAGGAGTCGTTTGCGATTGACGACAAGTTTACTATTCAGAATAGTACTCCTTTTGATAACTATACAGTATAACACCGGTAAACCAAGCTCGGTTAAACCAAACGATCGGTTAATCCAAACTTTGGCGGCCTGGCAAAATACTACCATTTATCATATAAAAACGTTGGTTAAACCAAAGTCGGTTAATCCAAATTATCGGTTAACCCAAACAAAATTGTCGGACCCCAGGCCATTTCCGGTACAGTTAAGCCAAACTTTCATGTGGTTATAAGTTCATCTGAGACCCCACCAACTTTTATATGTTAATGGTAGTATTTTGCCGGGCTGCCGAAAAAGGTTTGGATTAACCGAGCTTGGTTTAACCGAGCTTGGTTTAACGGGGTTATACTGTATATACATAAAAAACACAATAATCAAAGTGTCGACATACAGTGTATATTACATGTGCAATACACGCTTACTCAAAGTCAAAGCTTGGTTAAACCAATGATCGGTTAATCCAAACAAATTTCTAGGGTCCCTTCAAGTTTGGTTTAACGGGGTTATACTGTATATAGTTTTGTCTATATCACTATATATGGTTATTTATATCACTATAAACATTTATTTATATATTTATATAAATGAACCAGAATTGGTTGAGTGGACACACTGCTCACTGCTTCCACATTAACGACCACAAACCTTCCCTTGTTTGAGCAGGTAGAGTGACCTCATTATGCATTGTCCGGGACAGGCTGAAGGGCTGAGAGAACATTCGATGTGTGCAGTGTGGTCAGAGTATACGCTTCTTCGCATGTCGTGATTCATTCAGATAAATACAGCAAACTAGCAAAGCAAATGCTGATGGAGCGGGAAAAAAACTGATCCTCACTTCTGATGAAGCAAAATAGCACACAAGTACAGTGGGTGCATATATATATATTTATATATATATATATATATCAGCTGTATATGTATATAATATTATAAACATATTGAACACATGCATGACCAGGAGCCATTCGTCTAAGAACAAAACTGCCAACGTTGCGCAATTCCAACTTACAACAGTGTTTTGAAAGAACCTTCAAGAGTGCTGGCAGATATAAGTGAATGACCTCAGTCCTGATTGAGAAGTGTCGACAGACCATTCGTGTGCTAGAGGACTTTTAGGTCCTACTTAATGGTGTACCTCAAAAAACTAACCGGTGTACCTCAAGAACTAATCTGACAGCGGGCGCTGTGACACAATTCACATTGTCCATGTAGGATTGTATAATGAGAGCATTGGCATATAAACACAGGCGAGCGCCAATCAGCAGGGTGAGACATTGTGGATGGTTCGGCAATATGTAGAGCAGATAAATCTCAGAAGTAGATACATAAGTATGCTACATCAGCAAGATTCAAAAGTAAGAACGAGGGTGGCGCCATCTAGTGTATGTGCGTGACAAACATCATTTGGTGTATTGGGGTTTTAAATCCAGGCAACATTTAGGGTCATATCAGGATGGGAACTGACATGTGACAGTGCATACTCATGGCGACTTTATAGTGCTGCCCCACTCGGAGACCGGGCCACCGGCAGCATGACCCAATTTCCCACTCAGTCACATTACTTTGATACTGAGCTAACCAGTCCTTGCCCTGTCCTTGTAATGCCAATGACCAGGCTAGGTAGCGATAAGTATAAATATGGTAAGTCAATGGTCTGACTCAGCCGGGATACAAACTCCCGACCTTCCCACACAGGAAGCGAGCGCTCCTATCGATTCAGTTACCACATCCGGTGACCACAGTAGAGGACAGAAGACTGTACTGTGTGTGTATGCTTCAGCACCAGTTAGCGCCTAACTTGTAACCATGGAGCCGCATTTACCAGTGTTTACTCAAATTAGTGCTAGCAGCTTTCATATCAGAGATGACGCCTGTATTACATAATACATGACAGAGAAATTTGAAACAATGGAACATAAAGAGGTGAGTTACAACTGAACTGTGTACTAGTTGTAGACAGTCAAGAAGCCAATGGCTGCCTATGGCTTAATTCTTGTTTAGATAAATTGTACCAATCCAATCCAATCCAATGAAAGACCTAACTCTAATAACCCTTTCCGAATGAAAAGGGCAAGTCGGTGCATGTGTTAGTAATAACATAATGTGTATAATATATAACACCTGTAACACTCTTTTCTTTTAAAAATAAATAAAAGAAAGAAAAGAGTATATTTCCTCATAACCTGAATGGTTACTACTCGAAAGATGGTAACCGTGAACATATAGATGAACTCAAAGCAACCCTCTTCTTTATGCACAGGTGATATACCATATATATATTTGATATAATTCCTCGGATGTGACTGATACAGGTCTAGTATTGTGGGAGGGGGGAGGAGGGGGTGGATGGTGGCACCAACGGTACAGTTTGATAAGTTGGGAGGAAAGATATAGATGATATATTATCTTCCATACATTTAATACTCGCATAATGCTATACATCACATAAATATACATATATCATATGTCTGCAACTTTGATCCGGTAGAAGCTAAGATGTTCATGGATAAATGGTTATACAGCAGCACCGTCGGGGGACGCGGGTTCGAATCCCCCTCAGTGATATACAAACATATAACCGGTTCCATCCTAATATTATTATAACTGCTTTATACCACACAAACAGTAATATCAGACCCAGGGTTGGAGAGAAGGTGATCTAATATTGCTCACATTAAAGCTCACCAGGATTAAATCTAACTCATCAAGTTAACGTCTCTATCTCATCAAAATAGCAAAGGGCAGCTAAAAGCAGCTCAGAAGGAAATTAATCCCACATTTAATTTCACACAGGTTACCTTTTAGATTGATATTTATTTTTAAACTAAGGACATTTACAATTACACTGAAAACATCCTCTTTCCCTGTAAAAGTAGGCCATGACATCAAACCATTGCAAATTCCTTTAGTTATGCTTTAGAGTATGCCAGAGGACCACACAATGTCACTGTCAATCATAAACTTGTGACACTACTTTGTGACAGGTGTAGTGAGTACTGTGACACTGAAGTAATTACGTTGACATTTCACTTTTTCCTGCATTTAAAAATAATAATTAACTTATAAAATAACCAGATCAGGGATGAGAACAAGTCAGACCTCAAAAGATGCGTCGTTGCTGAAAAGTCGGGAAACCGCCGATCGCCGGGAAATTCTCATCTCTGTATATATAGTTGGGATGAGAAGAGGTCAGACCTAAAAAGGCGAGTCATTGCCCAAAAGTTTGGAAACCGCCGATCGCCGGGAAATTCTCATCCCTGTATATATAGCAGGGACGAGAACAGGTCAAACCTAAAAAGGTGGGAAACTGACGATCAGCGGGAAATTCTCACCTCTGCCCAGATATTAAGTGGATACCTTTGCGATAAACCCGCAGAATTGCCACAGCGTGCTGCTTATGACACCAACGGATGCCTCCCATGGAGATTGTCACCGCTCATGCGCAACCCAATTCGGCAAACCGTTGTTAGTACAACTCACATTGATACTTGTTAGTACGCCCCTACCTACTGTGCAGACAATGGCAATGTGTTATCACGTGGTACAGAAACAACTAGCTCTGAATTTGCTGACACAAGTAGAAAGCCCAGGAGTTGGTAAAGTACAAAACTAACCAATATCTAATCCATAAATCCACCCTTATCAGCTAATAGGTGGATTCCAACGATTTTTCTTTTAACAAAACTTCCCAATTTGCCTTTTATTAAAGTTGCGTAGTCCGATGGGTTTTGAGTTGCTGTCATTTTTCTGAGATAAACAAATTAGGGTGATCGTTATAACCTACCCTACTTTCTTGAAGTAACTTTTATTTTAAATAGCTAACTTTTGATATATTTGATGTGCAAACAAGCAAGATTAGTTTTGGCAAGCTTGCCAAAACTCTGATACCATAGGTTTCTGCAGTAATAGGTTCTATTAAATCGTCTCAGTATTCCTTTCTATATGGTGACAATTGTTTAAGAAGTGCAACAGTATTTAAAGCCGTGTTTACACGGGCGAATTAAAACGCTTCATATAAAACCACTTGCCTAGATCGATTTACATTTGCTGTGTAAACACGACGCTGAGGCGTTTTAGGGCTGAATCGATTCATATAAATCGGTTTATGTAAACCACTTTGCGAGGTAGTATAGATGAAGCGATCTAGCTTAAGCGCATCACACGCATGCGCAGTCGAGAACTTAGTTTGTTGACTTTCCGGTCGATCAAAAGGACATATTATAGAATTTAGTCTATGAAACCGCTAGCGGTGCACAGATATTTTTTTCATCATTTATTTTTAGGGTTTCACTGCCCAGCAGAAGTTTTGACCATTCCAAACCAATACGATTCAGTCCATACAGATCTAGGTCGAACCCACACTCTCTTGTGGTGATGTCGATGAACCCAAACTGGCGCTGGTTAGTATGGACTTGCTCATGTGCAGATATCGATTTCCCCCTTCAAACCCGTTCGGTGTAAACGCACCACTACAACGATTCATATAAATCTATTTGTCTTAAATCGTTTTACACTCGCCCGTGTAAACACAGCTTAAGTTAGATATGTAGAATCAAATTGAGATACTTGTTTTGGTTTTGAAAATTTGATGCTTCATCAGACTATGCAGCTTTACTAAATACCCCATGGGAAAGTTACGTAAGCAATTTATTAGCTCTAACAAGACAGTTATGGCATCAACCTTGTTGGAAAGAACATATAATCCCTTAGAAAAAAGTTTACATTCCTTTTCTTTTTCCTCTTTTCTTTGCGTAATATGGCACATTCCTTCTACGAATTAATTAGTTAATCAATATAAGACGGAACAAGACGGCTATACATCTTATTATCTTTTACCCATCATACCTACAAAATTCCCAGAATGCACTTTTCATCTCTGCACAAGCGACGTACAACACCAAGAATTAAAGGTTGTGTGTTAAAAGAGTGTGACCATAGGCCATAGCTATTCATCATTCTAAACATGAAGACATGTGTGTGTGTGCATTGTTAAGAGAAGACAACAGCTTCCCAAGTTTGATTTGAAAGACTGCATCTACAAGGTCATAACAGTGGTTGATGGAAAATGAACTAACACCAGCCTATAAGGTACTCTAAGTATAAAGCTGCTTTAATGACGTTAATTATCAATATACTATAAAATACCAAACAGTGTGTGTTGGGGGGGGGGGGGGGGGGGGGGGGGGGGGGGGGGAGGGGGGGAGGGGGGGGGGTGAGTTGTAAGGGAAGCTGAGTTATTGTGGGGAGCTCTAAAGGTAAATGGATCATTACATGGGGCTCTTAAGGTAACTGGGTTATTGTGGGTATCTGGGTTATTATTGTAGGTAGCTGTTAGGGTATTTGGGTTATTGTAAGTAGCTGTGAGCGTATCTGGGTTATTGTGGGGAGCTTTGAGGGTAGCTGGGTTAGTGTGGGTAGCTGTGAAGATATCTGGATTATTGTGGGTAGCTGTGAAGATATCTGTGTTATTGTGGCTAGCTGTGAAGGTATCTGTGTTATTGTGGGTAGCTGTGAGGGTATCTGGGTTATTGTGGGTAACTTTGAGGGTATCTGAGTTATTGTGGGTAGCTGTGAGGGTATCTGGGTTATTGTGGGTAACTGTGAGGGTATCTGAGTTATTGTGGGTAGCTGTGAGGGTATCTGGGTTATTGTGGGTAACACTGAGGGTATCTGAGTTATTGTGGGTAGCTGTGAGGGTATCTGGGTCATTGTGGGTAACTGTGAGGGTATCTGAATTATTGTGGGTAGCTGTGAGGGTATCTGGGTTATTGTGGGTAACTGTGAGGGTATCTGGGTTATTGCCCATAAATGTAAGGGTAGCTGGGTTATTGCGGGGCGTTCTGAGGGTAGCTGGGGTATGGTGGGTAGCTGTGAGGGTATTTGGGTTATTGTGGGTAACTGTGAGGGTATCTGGGTTATTGTGGGTAGCTGTGAGGGTATCTGGGTTATTGTGGGTAAATGTAAGGGTAGCTGGGTTATTGCGGGGCATTCTGAGGGTAGCTGGGGTATTGTGGGTAGCTGTGGTATTGTGGGTAGATGTGAGGGTGTATGGGTTGTGGGTAGCTGTGAGGGTAGTTGGGTTATTGTGGGTAGTTGTGATGGTATCTGGGTTATTGTGGGTAAATGTAAGGGTAGTTTGGTTATTGTGGGGAGCTGTGCGGGCAACTGTAAATTGTGGGTAGGTGTGAGGTTAATTGGATTATTGTGGGGAGCTGTGCGGGTAGCTGTGTTATTGTGGGTAGCTGTGCGGGTAGCTATGTGTTATTGTAGGTATCTGTGTTATTGTGGGTAGCTGTGAGGGTAGATGGGTTGTGGGTATCTGGGTTGTTGTGGGTAGCTATCCGGGTAGCTCTGTCATTGTAGGTAGCTGTGTGGGTAGCTGTTATTGTGGGTATCTGTGAGTGCAACTGTGTTATTGTGGGTAGATGTGAGGGTATCTGGGTTATTGTGGGTATCTGGGTTACTGTGGGTAGCTGTGAGGGTATCTGGGTTATTTTGGGTAGTTGTGCGGGTAGCTGGGTTATTGTGGGGAGCTATGCGAGTAGATATGTTATTGTGGGTAGCTGTGAGGGTATCTGGGTTATTTTGGGTAGTTGTGTGGGTAGCTGGGTTATTGTGGGGAGCTATGCGAGTAGCTGTGTTGTTGTGGGGGGCTGTGCGGGTAGCTGGGTTATTCACCTTGTATAAGAACACAATTAAAATGACACTCACATAGTCACAGACGCTAGCTATTTTGCATTCAAGTCTAATCCACTTTCCAATTTGACAAATCATGAAATAATCTTCCAAGGCATGATTCAAAATATCTGAATAAAATCTATTGACAGTCGTCACCTGTCTCTCTCTCTCTCTCTCTCTCTATATATATATATATCTATATATATATAATGTATATAAAATACATTGCTATTCACCATCGAATAATAAATATATAACAATACATTTAACAAGTGTGTGCCAGATATTATTAATAGACATATTAATTGAATTCGCAAGGGTATTCTGAGTTCCGCTGGTCCCCGTGGAAGGACTGAGGCTGAAAACCAGCACGCCGGGTCACAGCTTCAGCTTACATGGCTGAAGGTGGGCGGGGCAGCGAAGACACTTGTATGAAGTGGTACTTTACCTAATATAAAATATTTGCTAGGGTAATTTCACTGCAATCAACATTAGAAGTAAATGGGTGTGTGTGTGGGGGGGTGGGGGGGAGAACCTTACCAAGTTTGGTCATCAGTAAAGGTAGCCAAGTCTCCCGATCTGGCGGGAGATCTCCTTAATATATACCGGGCGCGGTGGCCTAATCGGTAGAGCGTGGGTCTCGTGTATGGAAGGTCGGGAGTTCGGTTCCCGGTCGAGTCAAACCAATGACTTTAAAATTGGTACTTGTCGCTTCCTAGCCTGGCTCTCGGCATTAATAGGATAGGGCAAGGACTGGTTGGCTTAGTGTCAGGATAATGTGACTGAGTGGGACATCAGGTCATGGTGCCGGCTGCCTAATTTCCCCAGTGGGGCAGCACTATAAAGTTGTCATGGGTGCGCACTGTCACAAGTCGGTACCCGTCATATGACCTTAGATGTTGCTAGGATGTAAAACAACAACAAACAAACAAACCTTAATATATAGAAAAATAACCCCTACCAATTCTCCCGATCTGGCGGGAGATCTCCTAAATCTATAGCAAAATAACCCCCCCCCCCACCAAGTCTCCGGATTTGGTGGGAGATCTCCCTAACATATAGCAAAATAACCCCCCATCCAAGTCTCACGATCTAATGGGAGATCTCCCTAATATATAGCCAAAATAACCCCAATCTCCCACTTTTAATTTGTAATCTCTTGATTTTGGGGGTATTTTTTTAATGCATATTTTTCATCAAAACGCACCAGAATGCACCATTTTGTACCAGGATTTTGTTTTCTCAAAAATGTCCAGATCCTCCCCTTGTGGGAAGGGGCAACCCCCCACCCCCTCCTCCCACACCCTCCCATCTTCGGCCAAGCCATACACCCCACTTACAATTTGTGCATTAGGGAGATCTCCCGACTCACGCTCCTCTCTACTGCATCAGTAGACATATAGGGGATGTTGTTTGTTGGGGCTTTATGTCCCAACAGTACGGGTACCAACTTGTGACAGTGCGCACTCATTGTGACTTAATAGTGCTGCCCCACTGGGATACCAGGACACCAGCACCATAACCTGATATCCCACTCAGTCACATTATACTGAGCAAACAGATCTTTTCCCTATCCTATTTAACGCAGAGTCTCAGGCTAGGTAATGACATATATCAGATTTTGTAATTCATTGAATTGACTCGGTCGGGTTTTGAACCAACAACTTCCTACACGAGGGAGGAGGAAGGGGACGGGGGGGGGGGGGTCATAATTTCATATGGTTGTAAAAAGTAAAATGCGAAGTAAAGTTTAAAGTCTAGGATATATCATGAAGGCGAGAGCTTGAAGCAGCACTAACCCCCACCTTCCGCCATGTATGGCTGAAGCTACGACCCGGTGTTGCGGATTCCAAGGGACACCAGGGCCGCGTTCAGGCTCCGTCTCGGAGGCGCCTCGGCGACGGGCATGATGTCACGCCAGTCTGAGCGACAACAGTAGTTGGTCGCCTCGAAAATGGCCGCCCCCATAGGCGGCGGCCATTTGCAATGGTCAAGCTGCGCTGTAATTGGTTGAAAGCACTGAATGCGGCGGCCATTTTCGAGGCGCTTTTCATCTCCAGTCTGAAAAGAGACGCACTCTGAACGGTATTAGGCCAAAAAGCATCACCGAGACGTCGCGGAGGCGCCTCCGAGACGGACCCTGAACGCGGCCCAGTTTGCCAGGGACACTTCCATTCAAATGCATTGTTAGCGGCCGTGAGCAAATCTTCATACAGAAGAAGTTAAATATCTCTCAAATTACACCATCTAGAAATAAATCGCTTCGGACTCATATAGAAAACATCTTTACCATAAAGACTATATTAAATTTATAAGATTAGGGTTCTTGATTTCTATTAATTTTGAATAAAACTAACGTTTTGCACTGCGCATACCGTCAAACTCAAGGCATTGTCAATGGTCGTGAGCAATCTTCATACAGAAAATACAGAAAAAGTCAAATATCTCTCAAATTACACCATCTAGAAACAAATCGTTTGGTACACATATAGAAAACATCTTTACCAAAAACATTATATTAAATTTATAAGGTTAGTGATGATGCTGTTTGATTTTGACGCATGTGCAGAAGCGATGTGTCCCTCGCAAACTGGTGTCCCTGGGAAACCGCAACACCGGCTTGCTGGATCGCAGCTTCAGTGCTTCCTAGAGGAACCAGCGAAACTCAAAAGACACACATAGCATTAGTAACCACAGGCAATTCAGGATCGGCCGAATCCTAAAATCGATGGATCAATTATTCCCAATCACTTTCGAGGCCTCGATGGACTGACTGAATTCTCGCTAATAAATCACTCTGAAGACCAGACGGAACGCAAACCAAAAGGCGCTACTCTTGTTCGGCTATTTTAGATTGCGTCAACATCTCGGAGCAAATTCGCACAATCTCATTTTAAAATCACGTGATCCTGCCAGTCGACAACGCCTCTCGCCCCTGCCCACCCACCCACCCATTGGCCCGCAGAGGCAACGCTGCAGCACTATAAAGCGGTGACACACATAACGGCATACATGACACAGCCTACAAAATCTCACAGAAGTTTGCTCAGTCCTTCTAATTCGAGAGCCCTTCGCATAAGTTAAAAACACGCGGCGCCAAAATGACGTCAGTCGTCAAACTGGCACGTGACCTAGATTATTCATTGACCTGTTGTTTGGTTGCTATGTATGTATGTATGTACACAGTGACACGTGACAGAGTAGTCTATGTACACACAATATGCATCGAACGTTCTAGAAGGGCAGCGTCCGGCTACCTTCACCACTGTTCACGTTTGACCCCCGACACTAGTCCTGTAGTCGGTAGTCGGTAGTCGGTAGTCTGTTTGCTTTACACAACATTACTATTAATAGTATTATGCAGATTCATTCCCAGCCAGGGATGCGAGGTCCAGAACCTAGATCTATACGCACATCATTCTCCACTCTCATTTTGGCGCATATATATATATATATATATATATATATATATATATATGCATATATATATGCATATATATACACATATATAGGAATAAATAGGGATATATATATATATATATAAATATGATTATATGTATATATATATATATATATATATATATATATATGTGTGTGTATGTGTAAGTCACACATATAAATGACATATATAAACTATATATACATAATACACATATATACATGTATATATAGATATATATACACACACATATATATGTATATATATATATGTATATTATATATATATATATATATATATATATTTATATGAGTCAGCCTCACGAAAATGGGCCAATCGGTGGTCAATTGAAGATGTCGGCATCGCAATTCTTAAAAGTGTAGTGCATTTCTTTGTTTCATATTAAATTATCCTAGAAACAAATATGGTTGTTGTATTTTCTCAAACTTTACATTCAGGATAAATTTAAGGACTTTCCAACACCTCTGGGAATACTAAACTATAGTTATACCGATCGACGCCGACATCCAATGATCGACGCCGACAACTTTACCAGATGTCAGCGTCGCAATTCTTAAAGTGTCGTGCATTTCTTTGTTTTATATTAAATTATCCTAGAAACAAATAAGCTTGTTGTATTTTCTCGACCTTTACATTCAGGATAAATTTAAGGACTTTCCGACACCTCTGTCAATGCTAAACTATAATTATACCGATCGACGCCGACATCCAATGATCGACGCCGACAACTTCCTCCAATTGGCCCATTTTCGTTAGGCTGACCCATATATATATATATATATATATATATATATATATATAAATATATATATATGTATACATATATACATACACAGTAATGCAATTATGGGAATATAGGCTAAACAAGGACACAATTACTCTGAGTTCTAACCGGCCTGGTTTACCTGTTAATACCATCATTATATATACATATATAAATATAGATATATATATATATATATGTGCATCTACCTTTATATATTGATAAATAAAATAGATATGAATATCCACAAAGCATATATATTTGCAGGGGGGGGCACAACAATAGATGGCAGAAATGGGAACTAGATCCCTATATAATAATAGGGTTATAGTTTCCATATATAATATATATATATATATATATATAGCTACCAGGTTTGGGGAGTCGTATATATCGGGATATAGTTCCAATTCCTACATATATAAGGTTGTTTGTTTGTTGTTGTTTTACGTCCAAGCAACATCTAAGGTCATATCAGGACGGGGCATATATAAGGATTTACTTCTCATTTCTACTTCCCATTTCTGCTGTCGGCCCTATTACTTTGCGCCAAAGTATATGTAGATGCCTTATGTATATTCATATATTTTAAGCATATCAATATATACTTTGCGTATATGTGTACATATATGTGCCAAAGTAACATATATATGTGTGTTTTGTATATATCTATGTATATATACATGTATATATATATATCTATATTTGCAAAGTAGATATATGCAAAGTAGGTATATATATATACAAGTATATATATAAATACATGTATATATATATATACATATATATAAATATATCCAAAACATATATGTATATATACAAACCATATGTATATGAGACTGTCTCAAAAGGTGCTAAGCGATATGGGATACAACTTGGTCCATTGTAACGATCAACATACTATCTGCTTATGCATTTTCTCATGATAAACTAACTTGTTTTTTACATGGTGTTTCATAATCCCAATAGAATACATATTGATTTGAAGCAAAAGTCCTTGTGTTTTCAGTGTAACCGTTTCTGTGCTGTTTTGTGTCAATCGTAACAATGGACAAAAAAAAAAGAGAGTTATCACCTTTTGAGACAGGCTTCTTATATATATATATATATATATTTATATATGTATATATATATATATATATTATAATACATGTATATATATATATATATATATGTATATATTATTATATCTATATATATATATCTACTTTGCAAATATCTACTTTGCATATATATTTATATACACTTTGCATATATATATTCATATATTGTTATATATATATATAGGTATATATACATAGTGGACCCAACAACAACAAAAAAGAAAAAGTAGGAAAAGAAGTCCACCTCCCTATATTACGTATTAGCCAATTGTAGAGGTGAGGTGAGGATTAATTATACATGTATAAATATAATTTACCCGACTAACTATTGCACGAACTGTTCCAATAGTGAGTAGCACAGATTAAGGAGGAAAAGGTAGGACAACAGCGAGAACCAGAAAGTCCAAACTTGGATGAGCGACGAGCACGCCTCGAAATGGCCATTCATACCGGAAGTGGCCATTCATACCGGAAGTGGGTCACCAGCCATTTAGTTTGTGGACCCAACCGCATGGTCATTCTTCTTGTGGAAAGTATGCATATATATATATAAATATATACATGTGTGTATGCATATATTAGCAATACAAATATGTATTATACATGTTATATATAACTTATAAGCATATTATTATATGTATTATATATATATATATTGGATACATTACATATAATACATATATATTGTATATTATATAATGTATATTGGACATAATATATATTATATATAATATAATACACATAGTATATGTAATATAATGCACTTAATATATATAATATATATTGTATATAAAATAAAAATTATATTACATATACATACACATATGATATAAATACAGGTATATATATACATATAGTATATATATATATTTATGTGCATATAACTATCTGGAAAGATGTGCGCTTCTTCGCCTTTTGGATAACCTAAGTCTTATGTCTGCTTGGTGGCGCCTTCAGTTCCCATTTGGCTGGCTGCACCCCGACCCTAGCGGCATAGCGCGTCACGTGACGTCATGTGACGTCACGTGATCTGGCCGTCTCCTCGCAGGCTGCAGCAGAGGGCCATGCGGCGGGAGGGCTAGGTGGAGGAGGATGACTGGGTCTCGGAGAGGATGGTCAGGTCCTTGACGAGGTTTGTGGACACGGCTGCCTCCTGCACCTGGAGGCGTAAACAAGAGCGGACAGATGTCGTCAAGGATACTTTGCTTACCTTTCAAAGCGCAATGCTTCTCCTAACCCGCAAACGGGATGACCGAATAAGTTCAGTGCCCCATGTCCCATGCGGCAGGTCATGGCTTTGCGACGCTTGCCGTGTCAAACCCACAATTTATAAAAAAAAGTATACTTGTCGCGACATAACCTGGCGCTCAGCATTATTAGGATAGAGCAAGGAGTAGTGGAATGAGTGGAGTAATTGTCTGCGGTTGAAAGTTCTCCTGCTTAGATCTAATCAATGAATATAACAGCTAAAATATAGATATATATATATATATATATATATATCTATATTAGATTGATCATTATAATCTACCTAAAGTAACTTTTATTTTAAATGGATACCTGTTGAGATATTTTAACAGTACCCATGCACAATTATTTATAGCATGTTTGTTAATTTAAATCTAAGTCACTTCAAACTAAACTAAAGTAGATTATAACGATGAACCTAATATATTTATATATAAAAAAAAAGAGACACAAAATAAACAAATATCATAGACAAACAAATGGCCTCTACACCAACATCTCAGGAGAAAAGAAAATTGCTTGGTCATCAGAAATAGCTTCTGATCGTGGATAGGTGAATGGAGTGCTGACTGACCTGCTTCATGTACTCTGTACACTCATGTTTGGCCTGTTTCAGCAGGTCTGCTTGTCCTTTCAACACGCGAACATTCCAGGCGAAGTTCTCTGTTGCCTGCAGTAAAGGTACAGACAAGTGTAAGGTCGGCTCATAAAACTTTACATGTTTACAAAGTATTCCACCGTATGGAGAAAAATAGTGACTCAGGGGACTTGCAGAAGGACCTCAACAACATGCAGAAGTGGTCAAGTGATTGGCAGCTGAAGTTTAATGCTTCAAAATGCAAAGTGATGCATTTAGGGGGCAAAAACAGCAAGCACATCTATGTAATGAACGATGGTGTGAATAATGTTCCGCTCTCCGAAACAATGATAGAAAAGGACTTGGCTGTCAAGGTGGACAATAAACTGACATTCAGCGACCACATCCAGGAAGCCGCCAACAGAGCTAATGGAATACTGGCTATCATTCGAAGATTGTACACATACCTAGACGAGGATGTTGTGTGCAGACTGTACACATCCCTTGCACGTCCGCTTTTAGAATATGGAAATGTTGTGTGGTCACCACTCTACAGGAAGGATGCTGAGTCAATTGAGAAGATCCAAAGAAGGGCAACGAAGCTTGTACATGGATTCGATGAAATACCCTATGAACGATGTATGCGTCATTTGAAGATCCCAAGCATGTACTACAGACGGGCCCAGGGGGATATGATTGAAGTATTCAAATATCTCCATGGTATCTACAAGACAGGCAGCCCCCTTATCAGAGACTCCGACACCAGGACCAGAGGACACTCCCTGAAGCTGAGGAAGCGGTACTCCAGACTGGACCTGCGACACAACTTTTTCGGCTTTAGGGTGGTTGACCTGTGCAATGACCTGCCGGAGAGTGTCGTAGCAGCAGAGTCGGTAAACTGTTTCAAGTCCCGACTGGATGCATACTGGTCAAGCATTACATATACCTTGGAGCCAGTGACAGTTGCTATGATCCACCACATCTGAAGAACTGTCTCCATTTCTATTAATTAAGAGCGGCTAACAGGTCCAAGGCCTATTATAGCCGTATCCTATTGATTGACAGATTGAAAGGAAAGGAAAGTTTGTTTTATTTAACGACGCCTCTAGAGCACATGGATTTTTATCATCGGCTATTGGACATCAAACATATGGTCATTCTGACATATTTCTTTGGAGAAAACTTGCTGCCGCCACATAGGCTACTCTTTCCGATAAACAGCAAGCGGTCATTTTTATATGCATTTTCTCACAGACAGGGCAGCACATACCACAGCCTTTGATGAACCAGTACTGGTTGGGACGGAAAATAACCCAAACTTCAAATGTGTCCACTGAGCAGGATTGATAGAATGACCGACACCTTCACAGGTGGAGACTCTATCGCCTGAGCTACATCGCATTCCTTACATGTTTACAAGCACCATGATCGTTAATGGGAACTGACATGATGACTGAATCCATAAGAGCGCTGACTGGCTTCCCGTGCCGGAAGTTGTGGTTTTTGAATGGCGGCCAAGTCAAAACGATGACTTACGAAATTTATACTTGTCGTTATCTAGCCTGGTGCTTGGCATTACTAGAACATAGGACAAGGACTGGTTAGCTCAGTATCAGGATAATACTAACAACTTTAAACTGGTTAACTCAGAATCAGGATAATCTTCTGTCATTTCTAAGAACTCACGTACCTGAATTACTTCAGATACTCAAACACAACCCTACATCTAACAACCGTCTAATAAAATAAACAAACATCTCTCGAGCATCCGAGCCTTCAAGACGTGCTCTACTGGTCCCCAAATTTGCCGTCCCACCCACGCAAACTTTTAAGAGAAATTCGATAGGGTTAAGTGTCCGTGAACCTCAGAACATTTTGGAACCTGACTGTAACTGTGACTAAACAAGAACAAAATAAATGGCCGAATGAGTTAGAGCGTCCATCTCCCGTGTTGGTAGATCATGGGATTGTGGGTTTGAATCCTGGTCGAGTCAAACCAATGACTTTAAAATTTATACTTGTCGCTTCCTAGCCAGGGACTCACCATTATTAGGATAGGGCAAGGAGCAGTGGAATGAGGAAGAACAATCGTCCACGATTTAAATTTCCCCTGCTTAAACAACTAATGTACCAACAACAACAAATATATAACATGTCGGTCTCGCGTTTATTCAATTACACAGGAAATACACAGCGGTTAACAAAATCATTAAAGATGAATTCTTCTTTTTAAGTCAAGGGGGTCTACCTTATTGAGTTTCTTGCTCTTGAGCCCGCACTGCTGCGCCAGATTATTCAGTTCCTCATGCCACTCCATTCCAGCCTGCTGCGCATGCGTCAACTGGAAACAGTAATCAATGTTCAGATTGCCTCTTGGAGAAATATGGGTCGTTTTATGGTAAATGGGGCCAATGTACTTTCCAGTATGTAATGGTCAATTATGGAAAGAGTAGAGGAGATATTTTCTTTATAGAATTGGTATTCTAACACTTTGGAGGGGTAGATATTTAATGAAATAATAAAAGGAGACTCTCACTAGAAATAAATGTTCAATTTTCATGCATATATATATTTTGTATATCTAATATGCCATGATGATTAAACTGGTTCTGGAGATAACTGCTGTGTGTCCCCTGCTGGTTTCCTGATTGTTTTGTCAGGGAATATGCTATTCTGTGAATACCAGAGCTTCAACAAGAAAACCCTTGGTACTGTTGCAGGTGCAAGCATATTTTGGAGTACCATGACTGGTAATATAATTTTCCTACTAAGCTGTATGAACAAAAATTGAAATTGAAGCCCCATATTATTGTTGGTGTCTATTCTGTTATGTCCACCACTCAAAATTGGGAGGAAAATAATCATCCAATGCAGATTTCTCTACAGTGCATTTCAATACTTAGGGGATCACAACATAAAAATCAATTGATTCATGAAATAAATTGTCTTCAAAAATTGTTTTGATTAATAAATCCACACTTGTTGATTAATAAATCCACACTTGGGGCTGGCTACTCAATTAGTTCTTGGTTTTGTGACAAAATGGTAACCTCAACTATCTTTTCCTTTGTGTTACCAGTATATATATATATGCACAAGAGGTGGCTACTCAGTGAAAAGATTAGGAAAATACACAATATTAATTTGTTACCCTCATGTCACACTTTGGCCCCATTTACCATGAAAAGACCCATATATACAATTCCAATGAAATGAAATAACAATCTCCTGCAGAAATCAACATAAAAATGAAATAACAATCTCCTGGAGAAATCAACATAGAAATGAAATAACCATATCCTGAAGAAATCAACATAGAAATGAAATAACAATCTCCTGGAGAAATCAACATAAAAATGAAATAAAAATCTCCTGGGGAAATCAACATAGAAATGAAATAAGAATCTCCTGAAGAAATCAACATAGAAATGAAATAACAATCTCCTGACGAAATCAACATAGAAATGAAATAACAATGTCCTGAAGAAATCAACATAGAAATGAAATAACAATCTCCTGGAGATATCAACATAGAAATGAACTAACAATCTCCTGAAGAAATGTATTTACCTAGATTTGATCATACATAATTCAACTTAGATACTGTTACACTTGTCATGGGAGGGGGTGATGCAGATGGGAAATATTGTGCCTAGAGCGGGAATCGAACCCACATCTCTTGCATTCGGGGTCAGTGTGTTAAGCATTACACCACCTGGGCTCCCTGATATCACCACCCTACCCACATCCACCTGTCTATGCAGCTACTTGCCTGAGAGGTTAGTGCAGACTACTACACTTGTCCCCCTTGAATTGTAAGTATTTTAAATGATCATTTAATGCTTACAATTACATACATACAGGCAATGCACTTACATATGCATACATAGGGTAGGTGCACCGATCATACGGTGCGTAGCTTGTGCAGGATCATGGTCACAGCACAAGTGTTTTGGGGCGGGGGGGGGGAGGGGTGAAAATGGGAAATATTGCACCTAGAGTAGGAATCGAACCCATATCACTTGCATTCCCGGCCAGTGTGCTAACCATTACACCACCTAGGTTCCCTTTCACCACACTACCCACGCCAACCTGTCTATGCAGCTCCTTGCCTGAGAGGTCAGTGCAGACTACTGCACACTCATTAAACTTGTATTACGATTTGGTGCTTCTGTGCTAGGATGCAATGCTGGAAAACGGGTAAACAAAATCCCTGTCCAGAATTTCAAGGTTTGCACCAAAATTAATTTGGCACATTTCCAATTCAAATAACCATTTATTTTGTAGGGAGAATTTTTAATCATGAACAATTGGTCTTCCTGATTCCACTGCTCTTTACGCTATTCTACTCCTAGTAATGTCGAATGTCAAGAAAGATAGCGGCAAGTATAATTGAACCCAGGGGTTCGAATCCCATGAGCTAGCAAAACGGGAAGTGGGCGCTCAACTCATTCGGACACCTTGTCTGCAGGCTGGTCTGGTCGTCTAAGATAAAAGTTACTTTAAACTAAGTCGAAGTATATATCGTAACAATCAATATAGTTTCAGGCTGAAGTGTGCTGCACACAATACAGCATATTCCACTCCCACATCACCATGTACAAACCCAAATGTGATCACGTGGTGATCGTCTCAACGGATGGAAGACCAGTGCTTTGGCACTGACAAAATAATATTGTAGTGGTCTGCGCTGACCTCTCAGGCAAGGAGCCGCATAGACAGGTAGGCGTGGGTAGTCTGGTGATATCAGGGAGCCTAGGTGGTGTAATGGTTAGAACACTGGCCTGGAATGCAAAGAGATATGGGTTCGAGTCCCACTCTAGGCGCAATATTTCCCATTTTCATCACCCCCCCCCATGACACTGGTTGCCCTGACCATGATCCTATACCATCTACGCGCTGTATGGTTGTTGAACCTACCCTGTGTATGTATGTCTAAGTGCATTGCCTGTATGTATGTATGTAATTGTAAGCATTAGAAGACTTACAATTCCAGGGTGACGAGTGTAGTGGTCTGCGCTGACCTCTCAGGCAAGGAGCCGCATAGACAGGTAGGCGTGGGTAGTATGGTGATATCAGGGAGCCTAGGTGGTGCAATGGTTAGCACACTGGCCCGGAATGCAAAGAGATGGGGTTCGAGTCCCACTCTAGGCGCAATATTTCCCATTTTCATCACCCCCATGACAATATCTTCATGTGAATATAATTTTTAACAAAAACATTTAAAAATAATTATCTTTTATAAAAAAAAAAGGAAGGAATATGGCAGAAACTCAAAAGCATAGGGTTGTGGAACTTCAATAGGTCCCTGGTTGCGCCTTGTACTCACCCGTTCGTGGACGGTGTCCACATGCAGTATCAGCGTCTTACACTCACAAACCACCTGCAAGAGGAAAGGTCTCGTTGGCGAACTGGGTGGTCGGTTGTTAGAGTTTTACATCCTAGCAACACCTAAGATCATATCAGGATGGGCACTGACTTGTGACAGTGCACACTCATGGCAATTTTATAGTGCTGCCCCACTGGGAAATCAGGCCAGTGGCACTATGACCCTTTATCCCACTCAGTCACATTATCCTGACACTGAGCCAACCAGTCCTTGCTCTATCCTAATAATGCCGAGCGCCAGGCTAGGTAAAGACAAGTATCAATTTGATAAGTTATTGGTTTCAATCGGCTGGGATTCAACCTCCCGACTTTCCGCACGGGAAACCTGCGCTCTACCGATTCGGCCATCCCGTCCGTTCTCTAACGAAAGACGGTCAGTCATAATCATTATTGACCACAATTAAGTGTAAGACTTGCTAAGACTACGTAATAAAAATTAGATGCCGCCAAGGCCTTGGATTAGATCCAATGGGACTTTCACGGCTCCAGTCAGATAGTTAGTATATAAATATACGGGTATAAATCATCGGTATGAGGTTTTCCTATTACTATTACCATTCTTCTTATATTATATTTAAGGTCCAATTATGGACGAATGCTGATTAACTGCGGCATACTGGCCTACGGTGGCGCCACCACCGGCAGTTCTTGTCACTTATCTCTCTTGGCGTATTGATCATCCTGCTGCAAAAAACCTATAAAATATCAAACTTACGTTTTCGAAGGACACCAGAACTTTCTTAAGCAATTCCGGAATATTCCCTTGCGCTTCCAAGTAAGGGTACTGTAAAGATTGAAATACAAATGTTAGTTCATGCTTTCATTAGGCTACATCGCTTTAGTGGTAGTTAACGCTTTCATCAGAAATGTTAGTTCATGCTTTCATCACACACTATGCCACTTTAACGTTAGTTCATGCTCTCATTGGACTATACTGCTCTAACACTAGTTAACGCTTTCATCAGAAATGTTAGTTAATGCATTCATCGGATTGTGCCACGTTAATGTTAGTTAATGCTTCCATCGGACAATGTCACTTTAATGTTAGTTCATGCTTTCATCAGACTATGCCGCTTTAGTGGTAGTTAACGCTTTCATCAGAAATGTTAGTTCATGCTTTCATCACACTATACTCCTCTAATGCTAGTTAATACATTCATCGGAAATGTTAGTTCATGCTTTCATCAGACTATACTCCTCTAATGCTAATTAATACATTCATCGGAAATGTTAGTTCATGATTTCATCAGACTATACTGCTCTAATGCTAGTTAATAGATTCATCGGAAATGTTAGTTCATGCTTTCATCGCACTATGTCACTTTAATGTTAGTTAATGCTCTCATCGGAAATGTTAGTTCATGCGTTCATTGGACTACACCACTTTAACGTTAGATAATGCTTTCAACAGAAAGTTAGTTAATGCATTCATCGGACTGTGCCGCTTTAATGTTAATTAATGCTTCCATCGGACTATGCCCCTTTAATGTTAGTTAACGCTTCCATTGGACTATGCCCCTTTAATGTTAGTTAATGCTTCGATCAAACTATTCGCTTTAATGTTAGTTGACGCTTTCATCGGACTATGCTGCTTTAATGTTAGTTAATGCTTCCATCGAACTATCCCGCTTTAACATAATTCATGTTTCCATCAGACTATCCCGCTTTAACATTAGTTCATGCTTTCATCGAACTGAGCCACTTTAATGTTAGTTAATGCTTCCATCGGACTATCCCGCTTTAATGTTAGTTCATGCTTCCATTGGACTAACCTGCTTTACCGTTAGTTGATGCGCGAAAAGGAAGAAGGCAAGGCGTGGGTGGGAAAAAAGGCGCTTTATTTAACGCCTCAGAACAACAAGGAACATAAGGAGCTATACAGAGGACAAGGAAAATAAGCAGCTATACAGAGAGCAAGGAAAATAAGCAGCTAAATACAAGAGTCAATGTGGTGAAGGCAAGGCAGTAGGAAAGCTCATAAGGAGCGGTTAAAGTATCTTATAGTAGTGAGCTCGGGGGAGCTTGGAATGTTCGGGTGAGGGGCGCCGAAGAGCCCTCCACTAGCATGTGAGCAGAGTTGGGTGGGTGGGTGGGTGGGTGGAGAAGAAAGAGGGCTTGTGCAGGGAGGACGGCGGGAGGGCGAATGGCTGAAGGAGGCCGGCAGGCGGCCTTATAAGGGAAGGAGCGGGGAGGCGAGGAATGCGGGGAAGGTGAGAAAGCCGGCGGGCAGGGGAGAGAGGGCGAGGTGGGAGAAAGCTGAGGGAGGGATGACAGGGAAGGTGAGAAAGCTGCGGCGGCGGCAGGAGGCGGGGGAGGGTCTCTTCCTTCCCTCGCATCAAACGCAATGCGAGCATTACGACCGATGGGCGAAAAGGAAGAAGGCAAGGCGGGGGTGGGAAAAAAGGTGCTTTATTTAACGCCTCAGAACAACAAGGAACATAAGCAGCTATACAGAGAACAAGGAAAATAAGCAGCTATACAGAGAGCAAGGAAAATAAGCAGCTAAATACAAGAGTCAATGCGGTGAAGGCAAGGCAGTAGGAAAGCTCATAAGGAGCGGTTAAAGTATCTTATAGTAGTGAGCTCGGGGGAGCTTGAAATGTTCGGGTGAGGGGCGCCGAAGAGCCCTCCACCAAAAAAGGAGGAGAGGGCTCGAGGCGCGCCCGAGGGGGCGGGGCGGGGCACGGAGGCGTGCACCGCCTCTGAGGTCCAGGCTATGAAGGGGAGGGCGCCCGCTAGCGGTGGCTTGGGCGTCGGAGGAGGTCTTGGGTGTCATGCTGAGTCGGGGGCCTACGGCGACAGGGATGCGGGCGGCCAAAAGTTGGGGAGGCCCGCTCCCTGGAGGAGGTGCGGCGAGGGTCGGAGAGGGGGGCAGCGAAGTCGTCAGGGCTGGGGGGGTGGGGGTCGGGGTCGGGTGGGGAGGGTTGAGGAAGGCGGTGTCGCCGGGGGAGATGTGGAGGTCGTGATGGTCGGCGTGAAGGTCGGCGGCTGCGATGTCTGGGGAGGATTTGTGGTCAGTGTGGGCGGCGTCTGGGGCCTGCGGCGCGAGGTGATGGTCCCCGGCTGTGTCCTGGGTGGCGTTTCGGTCGGTGGTCGTTACGGGGTTGTCGGTGGTGGTCAAGGGGTTGTCGGCAGAGGTGTGGGTGAGGCACCAGAGATGGCCCTCACGGGCTTGCTTGGTGAGGCACAGGGCCTCGCTGTGCATGGTGAGAATGCGCCTCACGTTGGCACAGTAGGCGCATATGTGCCGGTGTCTGTCCCCCACCTCGCCGTGGGCCTCCCCGACGGGGGCCCGATCGCACGAGGTGGGCTCGCGGTTCCAGGCGGCGCAGGGAGCCCCGTGAGCCTCTCGGCTGTAGGTGATGCGGGTGTCGGCTTGGGTCCGGGGCTGCTGTGCGCCTCGGGGAAGGTCCGCGCCTCGGGGGGCTGGTGCTGTCGGGACGGCCTGGGGGCGGGCATGGTGATAACCTCCATTCTCACCAGGTTCAGGGCAACCGGGTCGTGCCATCCGTGGGGGAGCCTGCCGTCCGCGATCCAGGTGAAGATCGTCTCTGAGTACCGGCGGACGGTAGGCCACGGATAGACCAGGTTGTCCCTGAGCACGGTGAGGGTGTGGTGGTGCAGGCCTGGCAGGGAGTGTGCAGGGAAGCTTGGGTGGCTGACGAGGGTGGTGAGGGCGAGGCTGTACTCGTCTTTGGTGGCCTCGCCCCTCTTTACCGACTTGCGTTCCGGCCCCCTTTCCACGAGGTCAGAGGGGAAAAGGTAGTCGGGGGAGATCCCTTTTCTTCCCCCGGTGTGCCGTGCCTCGGCCGACGCCAGGATCTGTCTTACGGCGTCGGCCGCGGATGCCGGGGTATGGTCGACGGCATCCTGGAGGTAGGCCGGGGGCGGGGCGGCCGACGACTGCGCAGTAAGGCGGCTATAGCGTTCATACTGCGGGTGGACGGCCCCCGGGAGCAGCGCTTGAGGTGGCGGGGGAGGGTGGGCCCCCCCGACGACGTGCGCCCGAGGTGCTGGGATGGGCGGCGAGCTGTAGGCCGGCCGCCGCCTCGGCGCGGGCGGGGGGTCTCCTGGGTCCCGAGGGCGGCCCCGCACTCGAGGACGTCCAGGCGGCTGGTTATCTGCTGCAGTGCCTGGAGTATGGTGGCGTCGGTGCCCGAGGGTCGGTCCCGAGGTGCCGGAGGGGAACCCGGGGCCGAGGCAGGTGAGGCGCCTCCCGGCGTGCCCGAGGAGGGTCCCGGCGTGCTCATGGCGGTCGCCCGGGCTCCCTTGCGTCCTTTGCCTTTGCCTTTGCCTTTGCCGTTTCCAGGCATGATGTGGGTCGGCCCGAGGGTGTTGGAGCGGTCCGAGGTGAAGGTAGCCAAAGAAGAAAGAGGGCTTGTGCAGGGAGGACGGCGGGAGGGCGAATGGCTGAAGGAGGCCGGCGGGCGGCCTTATAAGGGAAGGAGCGGGGAGGCGAGAATGCGGGGAAGGTGAGAAAGCCGGCGGGCAGGGAGAGAGGGCGAGGTGGGAGAAAGCTGAGGGAGGAATGACAGGGAAGGTGAGAAAGCTGGGCGGCGGCAGGAGGCGGGGGGAGGGTCTCTTCCTTCCCTCGCATCACACGCAATGCGAGCATTACGACCAATGCTTCCATTGGACTAACCCGATTTAACGTTAGTTAATGCTTCCAGTGGACTATGCTGCCATAATGTTAGTTCATGCTTTCATCAGACTATCCTGCTTTAACATTAGTTCATGCTTCCATCGAACTGTGCCACTTTAATGTTGTTTAATGCTTCTATTGGACTATCCTGCTTTAATGTTAGTTCATGGTTCCATTGGAATATACCACTTTAATGTTAGTTAATGCTTCCATCAGACTATCCCGCTTTAATGTTAGTTCATGCTTCCATCAAACTATCCCGCTTAATGTTAGTTAATGCTTCCATCAGACTATCCCGCTTTAACGTTAGTTAATGCTTCCATTGGACTATCCTGCTTTAATGTTAGTTCATGCTTCCACTGAACTATCCCGCTTTAACGTTAGTTAATGCTTCCATTGGACTTTGCCGCTTTAATGTTAGTTAATGCTTCCATTGGACTTTGCCGCTTTAATGTTAGTTAATGCTTCCATTGATCAATCCCACTTTAATGTTAGTTAATGTGTCCATTGGACTATCCCGCTTTAATGGTAGTTAATGCTTCCATCAGACT
>CM059193.1:68857310-68960177 GCA_030323885.1 Branchipolynoe longqiensis | reverse complement strand
TAGTCCGATGGATCTGATTTTGAGTTCCTGTCATTTTTCTGAGATAAATATGTTAAATTAATTGTTACGATCTACATTACTTAAGTTTGAAGTAACTTTTATTTTAAATGGCTAAGTTTTGTGATATTTGAAGTGCAAACATGTAGAATTAGTTTTGGCAAGCACGCCAAAACTCTGGCACCATAGGCTTTAGCATTAACAGGTTCTATTAAATTGCCTCTGTATTCCCTTCTGTTGGGCAACAAATGGTTTTTAAGTGCGTCCGTATCTAAGTTAGATATGTAGAATCAATTGTAGATAATTGTTTTTGTTTAGAAAATTTGATGCTTCATCGGACTATGCAGCTTTAAGTTCATGAAAATACATTTTTTTAAAGCAACAACAAACCCCCAAAACCAATGACTTTTCCCTCTTTTATTTTATCGAGAGAAAAAAGGACATTCAACGGAGCAATAGCTTCTTTTTGTTTGTTTGTTGTTGTTTTACGTCCTAGCAACATTTAAGGTGTTTTGCACCCTCCGATGGCATGGAAAGGGTAAATAAAACATGTGCTCTTTATTTTAACTTTGTACTTTGTTTTTGCGCTAGTGGTTCTTTATTCACTTGACGATGGTTCTGCTTATTATGAATGCTGATGCATGCAATAATGATCCAGAAACATTGGCAATCGAGTAATCCATTTGAGAAAACCCCCCACAAATACACACGCACACGAACATGCACGCGCACACACGCACGCACGCACGCACACGTACGCGCACACACACAGAGAGAAAAAAACACCCTTCTGGGAGACAAATGGTCAGGGGAAGTGGAGCATGGGATAAAGGGGGGGTGCGGGGGGGTCCAGACAACCAGACAACCAGACAACCAGACATCACCGACCCCTCCGCCCCTCAAACCACCACCACCACCACCACCATCATCACCATACCACCACCATCACCATACCACCACCATCACCATACCACTGCCATCACCATACCACGACCACCATGATCACCATACCACCACCACTCACCACCACCACTCACCACCACCACTCACCACCACCATTCACCACCACCTCCACCACTCACCACCACCACGCACCATCACCACTCACCATTACCCACCACCACTCACCACCACTCACCACCACCACCAATCACCACCACCACTCACCACCACCACCACCACCACTCACCACCATCACCACCACCATCACCACCACTCACCACCACCACCACTCACCACCACCACCACTCACCACCCACGCCGCCGCCGACTTCACCCCATCGCCCGCCCCCCGACACCCAGGGGTTAGGATGTTTGTTTGTTGTTGTTTTACGTCCTAGCAACATCTAAGGTCATATCAGGACGGGGTTAGGAAATAGCGAATAAACAGCACATGGGATAAATTACTGCAGAAATGTCTTATTAGTCTTTCTACCCGGATGATTTCATTCAGCCCACCCTCCCATGTCCCCCCCCCCCCGATTCCCCCGCATCTTAGATTGGTTGGTTGTTGGAGTTTTGCCTCCTGGTAACATCTAAGGTCAAATCAGGACGGGTACTGACTTGTGACAGTGCACACTCATGGCAATTTTATAGTGCTTCCCCACTGGGAGACCAGGCCACCAGCACCACGACCAGTCCCATTATCCTGACACTGAGCCAACCAGTCCTTGCCCTATCCTAATTATGCCGAGCGCCAGGCTAGGAAGTGAAAACTATACATTTTTATGTCATTGGTTTGACTCGACCAGGGTTCGAATCCCACGATCTACCAACACGGGAGACGGACGCTCAACTCATTCGGCCATGCAGTCTGGTCCTGCATATTATTAGATCTGTGTTTGTACCTTTTCGGTTTCGCCGGGGATTAGTATATCACAGCTGTGCGTGTGCGTGTGCGTGCGCGTGCGCGTGTGCGTGTGGGTGCGTGCGCGTGCGTGTGTGTGCACTATTGTTTTTATCTTCTAGTTAAGGACCTTTTGGTGATCTGTGCGTCCGAGGCTTTTTCCCGCAAATCGATGTAGATCGGTTCTATCGACCATTCCAGGGATGTGGGAGGGTGTAGGAGGGGTTGGGGTAGGGGTGCGGGTGTGGTGTTGGCGGGGTTGGGAGGGGTCGGGGAGGAGATGGGTGGGGAGGGGTGGTGGCAGGGTGTGGGAGAGGTCGGGGTAGGCGGTGTTGGTGGGGATTGGGAGGGGTGGGGGTGGGGGTGGGGGAGATGGGTGGGCAGGGGTGTGGACGGAGGGAGGGGGGGAGGGATCATGGGAGTCTTCCACGCCCATTTAAACTACGCTATTGGCGTCCAGTCGCTACAACCATTCAACCTCAGCCATTCAATCTGAACCATTCAATCTGAACCATTGAATTGCGAAAGGATGGCTGGGGGGGGGGGGGTATGGAGGTGTATATGATGCCCAGGTTTTTGTTTGTTTGCTGGGTTACCTTATCTCAATGTTCTTTCTGACCTCCCTTTATTTCTCCTGCGTCTCCCCCAATATTCCCCCCACTCCCCATCCCCCCCTCCTCCCCTTCCCCTCCCTCCTCCCCTCCCTCCCTCCCTCCATCCATCCCATTCCCTTCGAGATTCCTTCTCGCTATCCAAATCCCAACTTCGACGCCCAGGCCAACGTTGCTGGCACATGTGCACACGGAATTCCCTTGGTTAATAGAAGTCTCGATATGGGATCCAGGGTGTGGGAGGCGTTGGGCAGGGTTATCAGGGCAATAGAGTGCGTGGGAGGCAGGGGTAGCAAACACCGAAGGCATTGAGCGGTGAGAGCAGGGGAGAGGAGGGGAGAGGAGGGGAGGGGAGACAAAGACTCCCCGGGCCCAATTCCACACACACACACACACACACGCGCACACACAGATACCCTCCCCTCCCCTTCCCTCCCCTTCCCTCCTCTCCCCCCCCCCCTTCCCTCCCCTCCTCTCCCCTCCCCTTCCCTCCCCTTCCATCCACTCCTCTCCCCTCCCATCCCCTCCCATCCCCTCCCTCCCCTCCCCTCCCCTCCCCCTCCTCCTCCCCTCCCTCCCCCTCCCTCTCCCCTCCCTCCCCTCCCTCCCCTCCCATCCCATCCGCTACCCCTTTCTCCACCCCACCAGTAAATCATGCTAATCATGCTGCAGCAGCATGGTCGGACGGCCATCCTGCAGGCATGCTATAATGTATTCACACCAAAAAGGGGGTTGATGGTGTGTGTGTGTGTGCTGAAGGGTGTTATGTGGTGGGGAGGTGTGGGGGGGGGGTGAAGGGGGGAGTCGAATAATAACCTGCCCTAAAGCTATTACCGTGAGAGTCTGGGCTTGGGATTTGTAGGTGTGTGTGTATGCGTGTGCGTGTGCGTGTGCGTGTGAGTTGGGGGGACGGGTATTATGTAGATGTATGCACAGTGTACTCCGTCATCCTAATTCTCAGTGCACCATGTGGTTCATTTTGACTTGTCTGGCTCTTTGCCTGTGTCTAAAGAAGAAAGAAAATATTTGAGGAGATGGATAACCTGCATTTACTTTCATTTTTATGCATCTTCGGTGCAGACGACATTGAGATTTGTACACAGTCTGTCGCGTTGTTAATTATATGTGCTTAAAGCTTCATAGAGCGATGAAAGCATCCATTTTTCTAAACCAATACTATCACCCTAATTTCACACTACATATATCCAACTTAAGCTAAGATTCCATATACACAGTATGCGGCATGCGAATGCGAATGTGGTATATGCGGAATAGTTATATGCCAACCCCCAATAGCCGATGTTTACTTTTTGTGCTGGGATATGGTTAAACAACAAAAAAAACACCAACAAAGTTACTCATGACATTTTTGGGTGTTTTTCCTCCAAATTTGTGAAGGAAGATCAAAGTTGCTATTGTTTTCTATGGCAAACACAGCAGTATTCGCATTCACATTTGCACCGATTCGGTCCATGGGTCGATCCATTTGCCGCATTTGCATTCGTATTCGCGTTCGTATTCGCATTCGGACGTATGGAAGCACCACTATTCATTTACATGCTTTTCGATTCTTTGCCGCATTCGCATGCCACATACCGCGTATAAGGAATCTTATCTTTAGATACTGGTACACTTATGCAGCATTTGTCACTGAATATAGGAGCATTGTAAGTCAATTTAATAGAAACTGTTACTATTGAGGCCTATTTTCTTTTTTTTTCTTGAAGATTTATACTGCCTGCTATGGATAAGCCTGAATAGACTTGTTTTCACCATTAGACAGTTTGTTGATAGAAAGCCCGGGCCTACACTTTTACCGACCCAAGGGATTTTTAACCTCCCCCACCACATAGACATGGTATTAGAGCAACTGGCCTTTGATGACGCTGTAAGTTATACACAGCGGTGGAAATCCAAATTGGCAGAGGTGGGGGCATGGGGAATCGAACTACCGACCTTCAAATTAGGAGTCTGACCTAGAAAAGAGTCAGACACTCTAACTACTCCGCCACAGAGAACACCAATGGTGTCAGAAGTTTACACACGCCAACATTAATTCAAATATCTCTCAAATTGGCCATTAATTATAAATGGTACTTTAAAGGTTAATTGTAACAAATAAAGTAATACTATTGTTAATGATTTTCATCTAATTTGGTAAGGTTCATAGACCATCTAGTTATTAATGACAGCCATCTAATTCGGTGAGGTTCATAGATGATCTAATTATGACTGACATTCAGCTCATTTTTTCTTGAGATCTGTAGATTATACTCATTTATTCAATTCCCTGGATGACACTATTGGTAATTAATTATATTTGTTTCATTTCTTTTTTATATTCATCGCTGATACTATTGGTAATGACATTCATCTCAGTTCTTACTGAGATCCATAAATGATACTATTGGTAACAACATTCATCCAATTTCTTGAGTCCCATGGATGACACTGTTGGCAATTAATTCGTTAAATCTTTTATTCATATTCATCGCTGATTGTTAATGCCACTCATTTCTCATTGAGATCCACGAATGAGTATTGGTAATGACATTAATCTAATTTCCATTCTAATTCATCTAATAATCCTGTTAAGGCCCTGTCACACTATGACGTATGGCGGCGGCGTATGCGTAAAGGCCCTGTCACACTATGACCTATGGCGTTAGCGTATGCCGGCGTATGCGCTTTTCGAGCAACACGTCGGCATGCGCTGTCATAGGTTATGCATAGGTCGTATACGCTCTTCACAGGTCGCGTAGGTTGAGCCACCGAAAATTTTGTGTGCATGTTCAAAATTTTAAGCCTATGCCAGTGTGTGGCTCATAGGTTGCTCATACGCTGGACATATGCTAGACGTATGCCGGCATAGGTTAGGCATAGGTATGGGGTAGGTCGGGATAGGTTAGCATCCATTGAGCCGGCACCCTCCACATATCTCTGGCATATGTAGCATTTGCCTAGCATATGGTTAAAGGGGCTGTCACACTATGAGGTATAGCGTTAGCATATGCCATCGTATGCGCTTTTCGACCAACACGTCGGCATACGCCATCATAGGTTACGCATAGGTTGGACATATGTTGTATACACTTGTCATAGGTCATCATAGGTCGGCGTAGGTCGAGCCGCCAACAATAATTTTGTGCATGTTCAAAATTTTAAACCTATGCCGGTGTATGGCTCATACGGTTCTCATACGCGGGGCGTACTCTAGATGTATGCCGGCATAGGTTACACATACTGTGGCCATACGTCGGCGTATGTTACTCGTACGCTAGACCTGTCACCTGTAACTGTCAACAAACGTCCCAGTACGCCGCGTATAGGTCGTCATACGCTTTGCATACGCCGCCATAGGTTAGGCAGAGGTTAGGCATAGGCTACGTGTACGCTTCATACATCGCTGGGACCTCCCTAGTGCAAAAAGGTTGGCGTTTCTCGACCTATTATGATTTTTAAATTATTTCGCCACGTTACGCATACGCCGCCGCCATACATCGTACTGTGACAGGGCCTTAACGTGGCGAAATAATTTGAAAATCAACCCAAGCATAACCTATGACGGTGTATGCCAACGTGTTCATCAAAAAGCGCATACGCCAGCATACGCTAATGCCATAGATCGTAGTGTGACAGGGCCTTTAGTAATGACAATATTTCGATCAGACGTGGTGCCCAAATGAGTAGAGCGTCCATCGGTACCCATCATGATATGACCTTAGATGTTGCTAGGATGTAAAACAACAAACAAAGAATATTTCTTGACTCATGATGATACTGTAGTGGTCTGCACTGACCTCTCAGGCAAGTAACCACATAGACAGGTAGGCGTGGGTAGTGTGGTGATATCAGGGAACCTAGGTGGTGTAATGGTTATCACAATGCAAAGAGATGTGGGTTCGAGTCCCGCTCTAGGCGCAGTATTTCCCGTTTTCATCACCCCCACGACACTGGTTGCCGTGACCATGATCCTGTACAAGCTACGCGCTGTATGGTTGTTGAACCTACCCTGTGTATGTATGTATTAGTGCATTGCCTGTACGTATGTAATTGTAAGCATTACAAGACTTACAATTCCAGGGGGACGAGTGTAGTGGTCTGCACTGACCTCTCAGGCAAGTAACCACATAGACAGGTAGGCGTGGGTAGTGTGGTGATATCAGGGAGCCTAGGTGGTGTAATGGTTAGCACACTGGCCCGGAATGCAAAGAGATGTGGGTTCGAGTCCCGCTCTAGGCGCAGTATTTCCCATTGTCATCACCCCCACGACAATACTATTGACAATAACATTCATGTCAGTTCTTACTGAGATCATCTAATTTCTTATTGGGATTCATGAATGATCCTATTGGTAATGGCAATATATTTCTTGAGATCCATAGATGAAACTATTGGTAATGACATTAATATCATTTCATATTCACCGGGCGCACTGGCCGAATAGGTAGAGCGCGGGCCTTGAGTGCGGGAGATCGGGAGTTCGGTTCCCGGTCGAGTCAAACCAATGATTTATACAATTGATACTTGCTGCTTCCTAGCCTGGCGCTCGGCATTAACTTAATAGGATCGGACAAGGACTGGCTGGCTCAGTGTCAGGATAATGTGACCATTAACTTAATAAGATAGGACAAGGATTGGCTGGCTCAGTGTCAGGATAATGTGACTGAGTGGAATATCATGTCATGGTGCTGGCCGCCTGGTCTCCCGGTGGGGCAGCGCTATAAAGTCGCCATGAGTGCGCACTGTCACAAGTCGGTACCCCTCCTGATATGACCTTAGGTGTTGCCAGGACGTAAAACTACAACAAGCAACCAACATTTCTTATTGAGATCCATAGGTGATATACTGATACTATTTTTTATTTTATTTAAAAAAAAAATCTTTTTTGGTCCATTAGTTGTTTAAGCAGGGGAAATTTCAGTCATAGACGACTGGTCTTCCTCATTCCACTGCTGGTCGATAGAAAGCCCGAGCCTACACTTTTGCCGACCCAAGGGATTTTTAACCTCACACACCACATAGACATGGTAGGAGAGCAACCGGCCTTTGATGACGCTGTAAGTTATGCTAGGTACACACCTACCGTTTTTCCGCACCCACCTACCGTATACGATCTAAAACTGCCCAAAAGTTGTGAGGTGTGCACTCCCCTAGCACACCTACCGATTGCGATTCACGACTAAAAACTCATTTTTAGGGCTAAAACGGTAGGTGTGTACCTAGCTTACGATTGCGATTCGCGATTCGAAAAATGAATCAGCCTGTTTTCAGCGGGTCGGGTCGAGTCGCGAGTTTTAGCGCGCGAATCCTATGCGGTAGGTGTGTACTTGGCATTATACACAGCGGTGGAAATCCAAATTGGCAGAGCTGGGGGCATGGGGAATTGAACCACCGACCCTCAGATTAGGAGTCTGACCTAGAAAAAAGTCAGACACTCTAACCACTCCGCCACAGAGAACACCACTATTAGTAATGACATTCACCTCATTTCTCATTGGGATTCATGAATGATCCTATTGGTAATGACACACTATTATCTGAGATCCGTAGATGCTATTTGTAATGCTCTACCATGTATTGCACTAAAAGCTGAACGTAGATAGGCTTATTGCGCACGTGCAGGGTGAAAGGTCATGCACGAGATATAATCTGACCTTTATCCAGTGACCTTCAAGATACCCGCCCAGATAATGCGATTAGATGTTCTTCTGCTTTTCTCAATTTCGCTGTTTCTGTAATTAAATCAGAAATAACAGGAGGCGCGTTCTTCTTGTGGGAATCATTTTTTGGTGACGATTGTCGTATTTTCCAGACCTAGCTGTATCTACCTGCCCGTTCCAGATATTAAAGTTGCGTAGTCCGATGGTTTAGAATTTCTGTATTTTTTGTGAGATAAATATATTAGATCGATCACTAGTATCTACTTTACATTAGTTCAAAGTTACTTTTATTTTAAATGGTAAACCTTTTAGGTATTTTGAGTGTAAACATGGAAAATTAGTTTTGGCATGCTTGCCAAAACTCTGACACCATAGACTTCTGCAGTAACAGGTTCTGTTAAATTGACTCAGTATTGCCTTCTATGCAGAAACAAATGCTTACTAAGGGCATCAGTATAGATCTAAGTTAGATATGTAAAATCAAATCTAGATAATTGGTTTGGTTTTGAAAATTTGATATTTCATCGGACTATGCAACTTTACGCAAACAGTGGTCCCACTGTTTTGTGTGGGGTGTGTGTCGGGGTTTGTGTGGGGGTGGGGGTGTGTGGTTTGGGGTGGAGGTTGACATTACTTTTTTTTAATAGTTTATTTCAAGTTGCATAGTCCGATGGGGTTTTTTTCCTTGAAGATTTATACTGCCTATCATGGACAAGTCTGAATAGACTTGTTTTCACCAGTAGACAGTTTGTCGATAGAAAGCCTGAGCCTACACATTTACCGACCCAAGGGATTTTTAACCTCCCACACCACATAGACATGCTGTGAGAGCAACTAGCCTTTGATGATGCTGTAAGTTATTATACACAGCCGTGGGAATCCAAATTGACAGAGGTGATGGCATGGTTTTGAGTTTTCATCATTTTCTGAGATAAATATATATGTTAGGTTGATCATTATAATCTACCTTAGATTGGCTTGAAGTAGCTTCGATTTAAAATGACTAACTTCGTAAATATTTTAAGTGTAAACATGCAATATAAATTTTGGCGTGTTCGTCAAAACTGCTCCCCCATATGCTCCAGCGGTAGTAAGTTCTATTAAAACCTGTTACCTATTATGGACCTATTATATGCTTAATAAGTGCACCAATCTTGGATGTAGAGATTCAAATCTAGATGGTTTTTTCTCTGTGTTTACATTTTTAAAAGAATTGAATCTTTCATCGGGCTATGCAAATTTAACAAATAAACAGAAAATAAGCAGAAAATTACAAATAATAACAAAAAAATAAGCACACCGCCATTCGTATGTAAAGAAAATCCTGAAATAAAACTTGTTGCTGTTTTTTAATTGTGTTCGCATGTTTTATTTTTAGAGTATTTTACACTGATGTGCAAGTTCCGAAAATTCATTATTAAAGTTACATAACCGAACAATGGCATGATATTAATTTCAAGCCCAAATAATTACCTTGAAGCGATCTATTAGTGCACGCTTTCATTATTTCATTAATTCTTTGGCGAGTTTGTCCCTTTCGGATATTAAAACTCGCAGTCTTCAACAGGCGTCCACATGACCTGGTTAGCTTAGAGGTGGTCTACTGCACTTGGATTCAACTGGCACATGAATTATTCATCCCAATAGTGTCCAATTAGCTTAAGTCACTTTAAACTAATACATGTACAAAGTTAATCAATTATCTAAAACAAATATTTAAACAAAAAAGTATATATATATGTGATGTATAACGCACTATGTGAGTATAAATGCAGGGGAAGCATCTACTGTATATATCTCTTCCTCCTTGGTGCATTGGTGATGCCCCCCCCCCCCCGCCCCCACACAGCTGTCGGGGTAATTGGTGGGCGGGGCCTCACCTGCGCCACACATATACAAATGTTAAAGTCAGAGGTTATAATTGTCAACCTAATATATTTAACTTGAATACAATATTAAAAGAAAGAAAAAGTAAACCAACGGGTTATGCAAATTTAGCAGAACAGCGTTGGAGTTGATAGGTTTGTGCTTTATGTGATGTTAGCGAAGCTTGCGTGTTTGTGAGTATTGTATTTGTAATTGCACGCATGCGCAGTTGGTGCAGTACAATTATTATGGCCAATGCTGATCGTTCATGAAGAACTACAATAATAAAAGAAAGGGTGTGTGAGCAAGTAATATTTATTTTATCATTCATGATTAAAACTGTTGGGGTGTATGATCGCCAGACCGTGTTCTACAACATCAAATCAGAAGCAAAGAATTCGCTGGTTGTGCGCCTAAGTAGTAGAGAATTGTGCGTTTTTCTCTGGGTATCGTCGAAGTCAACAATAGGACATTCTATATTGAGGATTTGTGTCAAACGATTAGCACTACGTGACCAGTGCCTCGTCGGCCATCATGGTTGGATAGAAAGTACAGCTATAATACTGCCAGTGTGTTAATATCGCTTTGATTTTGGGTTTAATTTGGTTGAATTTCACTTTTTGAGTGAGCTATTCTCATAAATAACATTTCAATCCCCGAGTGGATATTCATGATTCTAAATAACAAAATTAGATCGTAGCAGTGAATAGATTTGTGTTTTTTGTTTTGTTTACATTCGACAATATCGCCGCCGATGCGGTGACCGGATTTCACTTTTCGAGTAAGCTATTCTCATAAATAACATTATTTCAACCCCCGAGTGCATATTCATGATTCTAAATAACAGAATTAGATCATAGCAATGAATAGATTTGCACTTTTTGTTTTATTTACATACACGTGATAGTAGAAGGAATTCTTCTATCCAACCACGAAGCAGGAGTAGTGTGATGCCTACATCACACGCAAATCCTCAATAAGTGGGTTTTTTTGTGTTTTTTTAAAACAAACTTTCCAAACCAGTTAGTGAACTCTTCACGTTGTATTTAAAGTTGCATAATCAGATGAAAGCAGAACATTTTCGAAACCAAAGTGCATACTTGTGTCGTGGGGGTGATGAAAATGGGAAATACTGCGCCTAGAGCGGGACTCGAACCCACATCTCTTTGCATTCCGGGCCAGTGTGCTAACCATTACACCACCTAGGCTCCCTGATATCAATACACTCCCCACGCCTACCTGTCTATGTGGTTACTTGCCTGAGAGGTCAGTGCAGACCACTACACTCGTCCCCCTGGAATTGTAAGTCTTGTAATGCTTACAATTACATACATACAGGCAATGCACTAACACATACATACACAGGGTAGGTTCAACAACCATACAGCGCAAAGCTTGTACAGGATCCTGATCACGGCAACCAGTGTCGTGGGGGTGATGAAAATGGGAAATATCTGCGCCTAGAGCGGGACTCGAACCCACATCTCTTTGCATTCCGGGCCAGTGTGCTAACCATTACACCACCTAGGCTCCCTGATATCAATACACTCCCCACGCCTACCTGTCTATGTGGTTACTTGCCTGAGAGGTCAGTGCAGACCACTACACTTGCTTAGCTGTGATCTTACATCCAGGTTAGATACTTGTTCATATATTAAACATATATTGTGGCATATAATGATTATTACGCCAAGAAATCTACAGTCTTTATTCAAAATAAGTTCAGATAGTAGCCATGATACAAGGCAGAGTAACAACCTTAGACAAGTATTTGCAAGAACAACTTTAAAGTCGCAATGTATATATATATATCTATATGTGGTATACAAATATGGAATTCACTTGACGATAATATCAAATGTTAGAAAAACATCTATATTTTTCAACGAATGTATAAAAAGAAAATATTTAAGCTTTATCAGAGGGAAAACACATAGTAGTCTAATACATAAATATTGAGATGTAATTTACACTATTGAGGGTAATGTTGATATGCTTCTAACTTTAATTTTTCTATTTATTATTTCTATGGTATAAGCAATGTATCTGTGTTATTTTTAAATGGGGAAAGCACCTCATAAATTGTACTTCTGCTTTCTCCTTTTTCATGTGAAAAATTACTGATATAAATATCAACTTGTGTGTACATTGATCATGTGGTAATACATATTTTATTATTATTGTTGTTATTATTATTATTATTATTATTATTATTATTATTATTATTATTATTAAAGAACCCGTTAATGCTGCAAGTCATGCAAGCCCATGGTGTCCAGCTTTTCGGGGTGCATACCAAATTTATTTTCGTTGTTTTTGTATTGTGTTTCTTTGGACCTTTATTGATTATGCATGAGCATTTATAATCACTGACTATTGATCTCCCTCATTCCACCGGCTTGCCCTATCTTACTCATGCCGAGCACCAGGCTAGGTCGTGAAAAGTATAAATTTGTAAGTCATCCCATGACCTACCAAACAGGAGGCGGATGCTCAACTCATTCGGCCATCCCGTCTCGTATTCAAATTTAAATATTTCGAAAGTTAACCATTTATAATAAAAGTTACCCCAACCTACAATAAAGTAGATTATAAAGACCAACCTAACCGGATTATCCATAGTGCCAAGTGGTGGCAGGTGTCACATGATTTGATAAACAGGATACCTGATTCCGGGCAGGCGGGGGGGGGGGGTATAATATATGTCATGTCGTGATGAACCTTTACTGATGTGTATATATATATTTTATATATATTATATATATATATATATATAAATATATACATATATATATATATATAATATATATATATATATATATATATATATAATATTATATATATGAGCCTGTCTCAAAAGGTGATAACTCTTTTTTTGTTGTCCATTGTAACGATTGACACAAAACAGCACAGAAACGGTTACACTGAAAACACAAGGACATTTGCTTCAAATCAATATTTATATTCTATTGGGATTATGAAACACGATGTAAAAAACAATCAGTTTATCCTGAGCAAATGCATATAAGCAGATAGTATGTTGATCATTACAATGGACAAAGCTTTGTCCTATATTGCTTAGCACCTTTTGAGACAGTCTCATATATGTGATCTATAAGAATTATGTGAGTATAAAGGCGCGAAAGGGAATGTTTACCCATATGTTGTGTACTACTTTATGGGTGACCCCTTTCCACAGTTGGGCCAGGTGGTGCCACCACCCCTAACTCTACCAGTGGCGCGAAATACTGTCACTCGCGCACTGGAGTATACACACCGAAGTACTACAACACTTAGTCTTTGCTGCTGTATTTTGTATATGTACCATTCTCTAAAACTGGATACCACATATTTGGTTTCCACATTACAACGGTGATAATTAATTCAATCTTTTATTGATAGTAACTTCAAATAATTACTGTTGCCTCTGTGTAAGTGTGTTGGCAACACTGCATATGTTTGATTTATGCCACAAAAGATATCATAAGTAAGTGAATAGCTCTGCACACCATGTAAACCTTTATATGAACATAAATTCTACTATTATTTGGAATGTCTTCTGCTATTATTTGGAAGGTTTTCACTTTTGGTTTCCATGTCACACTTTAGTGCACAGTTTCAGAGAATGACCCATATACATACAGTAAAACCTCTCTAACTGACCACCTCGACAAATCAACCGATCACTTTATTTGGGTCCCAACCCACCACCCATACAATACCATTGTAATGCTACAAAAAAGCCTCCCTAAACCGACCCCCTCCCTAAACCGACCATTTAAAGTCGGTCCCATGGTCGGTCGATTTAGAGAGGTTTTACTGTATATACACACACACAATAATAATGACGATAATGATTATGATGATGATAATAATGATGATGATGAATTCTATTTAAATTGTTGTTGTTGTATCTAACAGTAGGTCTTTTGTTGTGACTTTGCAGACACCAATGTGCAGATGGCGGACTCCAACAGCCCGAAGCAGACGTTCGTGCCGTGCAAAGTGTGCGGCGACAAGGCGTCAGGCTACCACTACGGGGTCACGTCGTGCGAAGGCTGCAAGGTAGGCTGCTGTCACCAGTGTCTGCTGCTGCTGTCAGCAGTGTAAGCTGCTGTCACCAGTGTCTGCTGTTGTCACCAGTGTCTGCTGCTGTTACCAGTGTAAGCTGCTGTCACCAGTGTCTGCTGCTGCTGTCAGCAGTGTCTGCTGTTGTCACCAGTGTCAGCCGCTGTTACCAGTATCTGCTGCTGTCACCAGTGTAAGCTGCTGTCACCAGTGTCAGCTGCTGCTGTCACCAGTGTCAGCTGCTGCTGTCACCAGTGTCAGCTGCTGCTGTCACCAGTGTCAGCTGCTGCTGTCACCAGTGTCTGCTGCTGTTACCAGTGTAAGCTGCTGTCACCAGTGTCAGCTGCTGCTGTCACCTGTGTCTGATGCTGTTACCAGTGTAAGCTGCTGTCACCAGTGTAAGCTGCTGTCACTAGTGTCAGCTGCTGCTGTCACCAGTGTCTGCTGCTGTTACCAGTGTAAGCTGCTGTTACCAGTATCTGCTGTTTTCACCATTGTCTGCTGCTGGTACCAGTATCTGCTGTTGTCACCAGTGTCTGCTGCTGTTACCAGTATCTGCTGTTGTCACCAGTGTCTGCTGCTGTCACCAGTGTCAGCTGTTATCACCAGTGTCTGCTGCTGTCACCAGTGTCAGCTGTTGTCACCAGTGTCTGGTGCTGCTGTCACCAGTGTCAGCTGCTGTTACCAGTGTCTGCTGCTGTCACCAGTGTCTACTGCTGTCACCAGTGTAAGCTGCTGTCACCAGTGTCTGCTGCTGTCACCAGTGTCAGCTCTTGTCAATTGTGTCTGCCGCTGTCACCAGTGTCTGCTGCTGTCACCAGTATCTGCTGTTGTCCCCAGTGTAAGCTGCTGTCACTAATGTCTGCTGTTGCTGTCACCAGTGTCTGCTGCTGTCACCCTTGTAAGCTGTTGTCACCAGTGTAAGCTGTTGTCACTAGTGTCAGCTGCTGCTATCACCAGTGTCTGCTGCTGTCAACAGTGTATGCTGCTGTTACGAGTGTAAGCTGCTGTTACCAGTGTCTGCTGTTGTCACCAGTGTCTGCTGCTGTTACCAGTATCTGCTGCTGTCACCAGTGTCTGCTGTTGTCACCAGTGTCAGCCGCTGTTACCAGTATCTGCTGCTGTCACCAGTGTAAGCTGCTGTCACCAGTGTCAGCTGCTGCTGTCACCAGTGTCAGCTGCTGCTGTCACCAGTGTCTAATGCTGGTGTCACCAGTGTCTAATGCTGTTACCAGTGTAAGCTGCTGTCACCAGTGTAAGCTGCTGTCACCAGTGTAAGCTGCTGCTGTCACCAGTGTCTGCTGCTGTCACCAGTGTAAGCTTTTGTCACCAGGGTAAGCTGCTGTTACTAGTGTCAGTTGCCGCTGTCACTAGTGTCAGCTGGTGCTGTCACCAGTGTCTGCTGCTGCTGTCACCAGTGTCTTCTGCTGTCACCAGTATCTGCTGCTGTCACCAGTGTCTGCTGCTTTTACCAGTGTAAGCTGCTGTCACCAGTGTCAGCTGCTGCTGTCACCAGTGTCAGCTGCTGCTGTCACCAGTGTCAGCTGCTGCTGTCACCAGTGTCAGCTGCTGCTGTCACCAGTGTCAGCTGCTGCTGTCACCTGTGTCTTCTGTCACTCCCCCTCTCCCTCCCTCCCTCCCTCCCTCTCCCCATCCCTCCCGCCGTTCCTCCCTCCCTCTCTCTTTCTCTACCTCCCTCTCACCCTCCTTCCTCTCCACTTCCCCCACCCCTCCCTGTTCTTTCCCATCCTCTTTTCCTCTCTTTCTCCCTCCTTCCCATCCTCCTTCGCTTCCTCCCCTTCCTCCCTTTTTTTTTTTTTTTTTTTTTTTTGTTTTTTTTTTTTTTTTTTTTTCCCTCCTTGTTCCTCCCCTTCCTCCCTTTGCTTCCTCTTTCCTTACCCCTTCCCTTCCCCCTTCCTCCTTTATTCTTTCCTCCCCTCTCTTCCTTTTTCCTCCCCCTCCCTCCCTCCATACTGTCTTCTCTTTGCTGCTCTCCACCTGTTATTCTCCTCCCCTTGCCACTTGGCCTTTCCTCTCATCCCATTGAAGGCGTGTGTGTCTGTATGTGTGCGGGGGGGGGGCGTGGTAGTTGGAGGTTGGGAAGGGGGGGGGGGTTGAAGGCAAGTAGAATCTTTCGTCTCTCCGTGTCCACCTGTCGGCTTAGGGTTGGAGTGGTCAGACGGGCTACAGGTGGCCTGTGTGTGTATATGTGTGCGTGTGTGTCTGTCTCTGTGTCTGTGTGTGTGTGTGTGTAAAGGGGTTGCCCCCGCCCCCATCGGTTCCAGTGCCACCTGCTTGAGTACATGTACGAGAGGCGATGTGGTTTGGGTGTGGTGAGGTGTGAGGCGGGGTTATATCATTTGAACATTGGATAGTGTCGGAATCCAGTACCCCAATAAGTGTGGTTTGTGGTGGGAGGGAAAGAGGGAGGGAGCTAGTGGTGGGTGGGTGGGCGGTCACCCTCTAATCTCCACATTGTCCTTGTAATTGCATATAACCCCGTATCTACCCGTAGACACTCTCTCTCCGTCTCCATTCCTGGATCTGTATCTGTCTTTGTCCCCGTCTCCATCTCCATCTCTGTCTCCGTCTGTCTCCATTTGTCTCTGTCTTTGTCTCTGTCTCCATCTCTGCCACTGTCTGGGTCCCCATCTCTGTCCCTGTCCCCATCTCTCCCTGTATCTGTTCCTGTATCTTCCCGCGTCTCTGTCCTTGTCCCCATCCCTGTCTGTCCCTGTCACTGTCCCTGTCCCCATTCCTGTCCCTGTCCCCATCTGTCTCTGTCCCCGTCCCTGTCCCCATATCTGCCTCTGTCCCTGTCCCCATCTGTCTCTGTTTTTGTCCCTGTCCCCATCTATGTCCCCGTCTCTGTCCCTGTCTCTGTCCCCATCTCTGTCTCTGTCCCTGTCCATCCCCATCTATGTCACCGTCTATGTCCCTGTCCCCATATCTGTCCCTGTCTCTGTCCCCAATCTGTCCCTGTCTGTCTCTGTCCCCATCTCTGTCTCTGTCCCTGTCTCTGTCCCTCTCCTTGTCTGTCCCCATCCCTGTCTCTGTCCCCATCCCTGTCTGTCTCTGTCCCCGTCTCTGTCCCCGCCTCTGTCCCTGTCCCCATCTCTGTCCATGTCCCCGTCTCTGTCCCCGTCTCTGTCCCGGACCCTGTCCCTGTCCTTCTCTCTGCCCCTGTCCATGTCCCCATCTCTGTCCATGTCCCCGTCTCTGTCCCTATTCCCGTCCCTGTCCCTATCCCCGTCTCTGTCCCTATCCCCGTCTCTGTCCCATCTCTGTCCCTGTTCCTGTCCCTGTCCATGTCTCTGTCCCCGTCTCTGTCCCTGCCTCTGTCCCCATCTTTGTCCCCGTCTCTGTCCCCATCTCTGTCTCTGTCCCTGTCCTCACCTCTGTCCCTGTCCCCACCTCTGCCTATGTCACCGTCTGTCCCCGTCTCTGTCCCTGTCCCCGTCTCTGTCCCTTCCTCTGTCCCCGTCTCTGTCCCGGACCCTGTCCCAGTCTCTGTCCCTGCCTCTGTCCCCATCTCTGTCCCAGACCCTGTCCCTGCCTCTGTCCCCGTCCCTGTCCCTGACCCTGTCCCCGTCTCTGTCCCTTGCCTGCCCATCTCGCACAGTGGAACAATGGTTCGTGCGAGATTTGTCTTATTGATAACGGCCCTTATCTGTGTGCCCAGCTTCATACACACGGTGTTGCCATGGAAACCTCTCTCGTTACCCTACCGGAGACATCGCCCCACACACCTGCCTCACCCCCACACATCCACCCACACATACACCCACACACACCCTATCTACCACCACCTGACGGAATCTTCTATGTCCTCCTCTGTAAAAGAAACAAGAAAAGGATCAAAACACACACACACGTACACATACATACACATGCACATACACATGCACATACCCGCGTGCACACAGACCCACGTACATACACACAAACAAACACATCCACGCAAACATGCATACACACATACATGCATACACACATACATGCATACATATATACACACAAACAGACATACATGCACATATGTATACCTGCACATACACACACAAATATACATACATACCACAACCATGCCTACGTACATACATGCATACATACATACATACATACATGCATACATACATTCATACATACATACATACATACATACATACATACATACATACACAGTTAGTGAGTTACACACATACATACACAGTTCACACATATATGCATACATACATAAACACATACACACATGCATACAACTACATACAGATACACATGCCTACATACACGCATGCATACATGCATACATACAAACACACATACATACACACATACACATACATACACACAAACAGACATACATGCACATATGTATACCTGCACATACACACAAATATACATATGTACCACAACCATGCCTACGTATATACATACATACATACATACATACATACATACATACATACATACATACAAACATACATATATACATACATACATACATACACAGTTAGTGAGTTACACACATACATACACAGTTCACACATATATGCATACATACATAAACACATACACACATGCATACAACTACATACAGACACACATGCCTACATACACGCATGCATACATACAAACATACATACATACACACATACCCATACATACACACACGCAACTACATACCTACGTACACAAACACGCATACAAACATGTATACACACGTACACTCATACACACATACATACATAAATGCATACATACATACATGTACATACATGCATACACACATACATACAAACACACACACATGCATGCATGTACATACATACACAAACGCCTACAAATACGGACACCTTAATTATGACCCTCATCTCACTAGCCACCATCATTTCCACTCTACATAGTTCACCCACTCTTTTTAAAATTTACAACAACAACATTTTAAAAAGTAGAAGCAAGTAGCCACACTGTCACATGGATCACAATCCAAAGTACAGTAAAACCTCTTTAACCGACCACCTCCACATCCACCACTCCCCCATATCGATTACTTTATTTGGGTCCCAAACGATCGCCCATTGTAACAAACTCCCTAAACCGACCACCTCCCTAAATGGACCATCTAAAGTCGGTCCCATGTTCGGTCAGGAAATCTCAGGAAAATTACCGGAAGTGAAATTTCTCTTTTCCTTTTTTCCAATCAAAGGTGGCTTTCATTCCCGAGGAGAAACGCATCATACATACCAAAGAAATCACATTAAGATATGTATATATATATAAATATATGTATATATATTAAGGGGTTGCCGTAGAAACATTAAGGGGCTGCCGTTATTTATATCCACGTAATAAATTATATATATATATATATATGTGTGTGTATATATATATATCACAAGTCATAAGCATTGAACGGAGGAGGCAATATTATAGAATATTTAAATCACGTTATAAAATAAATGTGATACATATCTCTATTTTTGTGATGTGGTTGTGTATTTAATGATGTATAAAAACTATATATTTGTCAGATTAAAAGAATTATATGCTTTTTAAGGTTTTCTATATTATACATATCTATATATACTTATAATAAGTTATATTTAGAAGGAGAGAGTGAGAGATGTATATATATACATATATATATATATATTATACATATATTTATATATATATATCTATTAATATATTATGCATACTATGTGCATAAAATATTATGCTTTATACATATATAAATATATAAAAATATATATATATTTAATTACTGTATATATACGCATTATGATGTGTTGATTGGTTGACCACTATTAATTATTACAATAATAATATATATATTTATATATATATATATTTAATTACTGTATATATACACATAAAAATGTGTTGATTGGTTGACCACTATTAATTATTACAATAATAATAATATATATATTTATATATATATATATTTAATTACTGTATATATACACATTAAAATGTGTTGCTTGGTTGACCACTATTAATTATTACAATACTAATTAATATCTTGGGTACCCACATTGCAGTTAGTAAGTAAATGGCAGCAGATACTGTAGGTTCTTCATCAGTTCCGCAGCATACACGCTATAGAATTGTTTTATTGGGCGCAGACTCCCCCCCCCCCCGCCCCCCTTCCCCTTTCCATGTCTGGAATTGTGTAGGGGTGTGATGTGTGAGTGTGAGTGTGGGTGTGAGAGGGGGGTAATATGTCGGCATGCTTGCTTAGATAAGGCCTCGACGGTGAGTCACGTGACTGTGACTCATAACCCAGCCCTCAGATTGACTTTAAGCGCACACCCCCCCCCCCCTTACACAATAAAACCCTCAACCCACTTCCCCGCTTTCTATTTTTTTTTTAATTAAAAAGAAAATATCGGCTGAAAAAAGTTTAAATATTTTTTTTTACAGAAACATTCCGTCATATCTTAGGTCATCTCAATCTACCTACACAGGTCATGACCCCCCCCCCCCGCCACCGGAAGATTTATTTATTTATTTATTTATATATTTTTCATTTGTATATATATTATTATACTAGTAAGAAAAGTTCATGTCGGTCTCTTCCGCCGTAATCTCTGGGCGTGGAAGTGTAATAACTTACTAAGCCCGCCGGTGGTGGCGCTGAAGGGTTTCTGCTGCACGTGGCGCCACCTCACGGCGGGGCCCTTTGAGGGGAAGTGGGCGTGGAATGAGGTGAAGAGCAGAGACAGTGGTGTGTGTGGGTGTGTGGGTAGGTGTGTGTGGGGCTGGTGGTAGTGGGGGGGTTGTACGGTTACAGCATACAAAGGAACAAGTCGATATGACGTCCTTCTCATCTCTCCTGCATTCATCACTTCTGAACTTCTACTTCCACCGTTGCTGGCTTTCTTGCTGGCTTTCTTGCTGGCTTTTTTGTTGCTGGTTGTCTTGCTGGCTTTTTTGTTGCTGGTTTTCTTGCCTGCTTGCTCTCTTTCTTTCTTGCTTCGTTTCTTTCTTTCCATCTTCCTTACGTTTTCCTTTCCTCGTTGTCTACTTCCTTGCAATGGTATTAATTCGCTTGGTCACTTTTTTTGTTTGGTCACTTATTTATTCAATCACTTACTTGTTCGGGCATTTTATTTACACTGTAAGCTATTCGCTTGCTCAGTTATTCATTTGTGTTATTCACTTGGTAACTTATTTGTTTGGTCATTTATTTTCTCTGTCACATTTGTTTGGTCAGGTATTTGCTCAGTCAGGTATTTGCTAAGTCGCGTATTTGCTAAGTCACTTATTCCCTCACTCAGTTATTTGCTTGGCACATTCCTTCAGTCACTTCTTTTATCGGTCACTTCTTTCTTCAGTTACTTCTTTCTTTGGTCACTCCTTTCTTTGGTCACTTGTTTCTCCAGTCACTTGTTTCTTCGGCCACTTCTTTCTTTGGTCACTTCTTTCTTCGGTCACGTCTTTCTTTGGTCCCTTCTTTCGTTGGTCACTTCTTTCTTCTGTCACTTCTTTCTTCGGTCACTTCTTTCTTCAGTCACTTCTTTCTTCTGTCACTTCTTCAGTCACTTCTTTGGTCACTTCTTCTGTCATTTCTTCAGTTGCTTCTTTATTCGGTCACTTCTTTCTTCAGTCACTTCGTTCTTTGGTAACTTATTTCTTCGGTCACTTCTTTCTCCGGTCACTTCTTTCTCCGGTCGTTTCTTTCTTTGGTCACGTCTTTCTTTGGTTGCTTCTTTCTTTGGTTGCTTATTTCTTTGGTTGCTTCCTTCTTTGGTCACTTCTTTCTTTGGTCACTTCTTTCTTTGGTTGCTTCCTTCTTGGGTTGCTTCTTTCTTTGGTTGCTTCTTTCTTTGGTTGCTTCTTTCTTTGGTCACTTCTTTCTTTGGTCACTTCTTTGGTCACTTCTTCCTTCGATGACTTCATTCACTTATTTGTTCATTTACTTATTTGTTCGTTTACTTATTCGTGTAGTCACTTATTTGTGTAGTCACTTATTCGTTCAGTTACCACTAACCCACTCTCTGACATCAGTGGAAGAACTAATATGGGTAGCATTAGCAACTCAGTGTGTAACATCATTTAATGGTAAGTGCGGCAGCTGCTACAGTACATGCCAGGCATGAATGATATCCACCACGACCCACCAACGTTAACAAAATGCCAATATATATAACAGCAATTGGTTAGTCCGAATCCCATTCTTATATTACCTTAGATGTTGCTAGAAGATAAACCCCAAATAAGGAAGAGTTAGGCATGGGTGATAATACAGTCACAATATGAACAGTTGAAACCTGACTTCCGGCACTGTGCCCTCTCCCTCTCTTTGTCATTCCATCTATTCTTCTATCTTTCTGCTCATTTCATTAGTCCAACAGATGCTAACACATCAACCAGGATTCGGTTCACCTCAATAAGCATCCTTGAATACTATCCAAAACTCCATTTGTGTGGACTCAACCCCCCTTCCCTCCCCCTCCTCTTCCCCCCTCCCTTTCCCCCTCCCTCTCCCACTCCCTCTGCCACTCCCTCTGCCACTCCCTCTGCCACTCCCACTTCCACTCCCCCTCCCTCGACTTCACTATCCCCTCTCCTCCCCTTCCCCTCCCCTATCTCTCCCCTCCCCCTCCCACTCCCTCCTCCCCCAACTCCCACTCCCCCTCCTCCTCCACTCCCCCCTTCCTCCCCCCACTCTCCCTCCACTCCCCTCCCCCCCCAACCGGAAGCCCTATCTTGGCACGCAGCTCCACGTCCGTGCTGTAAGACCCCACTGCCGGCACAGTCCCTATTAGTATAAAGGGCGCATTCCATATACGCGTAATGCGTAATGCGAATGCGAATGCGAATGCGACAAAAAATCGAAACGCCTTGAAACCTATGAGCTACATTCCATACACGCGTAATGCGTAATGCGAATGCGAATGCATCAGAAATTCATTATCCCGATCGGTCCCTGTAGCGATCGGTGCGTAATGCGTTATGCGTCAAGCTGGATGTGAATAGAAACCTGAGTCTGATGTCTCCATTAGTTTAACACCAGGAGAGGCGACTGAGCATTACGGAACAGCCTCACAGAGGGGTGCTAATTGGAAACACATGGTGAGCTGGGCACCAGGGAGACATAGGGTTAGGGGAAAGCTAAAAATGCTACCATATGCACAGAAATATGAATACTTATCTATAATTTGGTTATAATAAAGGTAGGAACCCCCATGTGACATACAAAAAGTTACATAGATATACATGCAATATTTGGTCACATACAGAGCAGTATGGAGAATAATTGTTTATTTTTATTTTTTAAATATAGCCAGTCGTGCGCCACATAACGCATTACGCATTACGCATATATGGAATGCTGGCATTCGCATAACGCATAACGCGTAACGCATTACGCATTACGCGTATATGGAATGCGCCCTTTAGCTGCGCCGTAGTTCCAGGCCTGCCACCAGGGGGCAACCGACACCTGTACCGGAGGTGGGCAGCCCCCGCTGTGGGTGGGAGGGGGGGGGGGCGATAATTGGGGTCCCTGGTTGGCCTCCGCCCTCTGCGCTGCACAATGCCGGCTTAAACCTCAATCGTCGGCTCTTTTTGTGGGCAATGGATTCCTGTGGTCATTTTGTGTTTACCGTTAAACTTGCAGCCACCGACAGCATCGGGGGAGCCGTTACCACCTTGCACCGTGTGTGGGTGTGTGATGTTTGTTTGTTATTGTTTTACGTCCTAGCAACATCTAAGGTCATATCAGGATGGGTACCGATTTGTGATTTGTGACAGTGCGCACTCATGGATACTTTATATATAGTGCTGACCCACTGGGAGCCCATGCCACCAGCACCATGACCTGATATTCCACTCAGTCACATTATCCTGACACTGAGCCAACCAGTCCTTGCCCTATCCTAATAATGGCGAACGGCTGGCTAGAAAACGACAACTATCAATTTTTATCATTGTGTGTGCGCGTGAGTGTGTGTGCGCGTGTGGAGAGAGACACAGAGAGAGAGAGAGCTCTTGGTTAAGGTATTGATGGTGATGATGATTATTGTTATTATTGTTATTATTATTATTATTATGTAGTAGTAGTAGTAGTAGTAGTAGTAGTAGTAGTAGTAGTAGTATTTATGCAGACCAGAGGTGTCGAGGTAGAATTATGCATACCACAGATTTGTGTGTGTGTCTGGAGGTATACTCGTGTAGACCAGAGATACTTTTTTTTTTTTTTTTTGGTCCATTAGTTGTTTAAGCAGGGGAAATTTCAGTCTTAGACGACTGGTCTTCCTCATTCTACTGCTGGTCGATAGAAAGCCCGAGCCTACACTTTTACCGACCCAAGGGATTTTTAACCTCCCACACCACATAGACATGGTATGAGAGCAACCGGCCTTTGATGACGCTGTAAGTTATACACAGCGGTGGAAATCCAAATTGGCAGAGCTGGGGGCACTGGGAATCGAACCGCCGACCCTCAGATTAGGAGTCTGACCTAGAAAAAAGTCAGACACTCTAACACTCCGCCACAGAGAACACCACGGTTCACCTCAATATCTTATATCGAGGTGAACCATTAATATTATAGGACTAGTTAAAGTTGCATAATTCGATCGTTTTTAGTTTCTGGATAAATATATTCGATTGATTGTTTATAATATACCTTACTTTACTTTGAAGACACTTGTCATTTTAAGGGGTTACCTTAGGATATATTTGAAGTGAAAACATCCCAAATTTATTACTTCCAGTATTTTGATATGGAACCCATAAAAAATACTGGGCAATGGCTTTGTTTATCTGGTTCAAGTAAATCGGTATGGCGCAAGGTCACCAAGCTGAATAAATATTTAGTGAATGCACCAGTATCTAGTTTGATATGTATCGTCAAATCTAGGTAAATGGTTTGGTTTTCAGATAACCTTAAGCTACTGTGATGGGGCCCTCTGTTGGCCACCCGCAACTTGACCCTCACGCGGTAGACACCCCTAAGCAAGCAGGAGAACGAGTACGCTTGCTTTCGGTCGTCTTTATTCTCCGCTCACTGCAGCGTCCACAATCAAGTGGACCTCCTCTGCCCTGCCAGGTCCCACATCAACTTCCTCAGGGGGAGGTTACGCTAGCCGCACGCAGTAGGTGGCAGCCCTGTCGCGGCGCTGCCTAGCGGCTACCGTACTGCCACCTATCGCTATGAACTGCGATGGTGACGGAGCAGTCCTTGCTGCCACCGTATGGTAGTGGAGCTCATGTCTGGACTACTATACTACTATGGGATTAAAGCAGCTTTGTGATTGTGCTATATGGGTTATCATACACACGCGGCTGGTGAATGGGTGGGTGTGAGTGAGTGGGTGTGGGGGGGGGGGAGGGGGTAGAGGGAGTATTCCGCAGATTGTCAGTTAAATCAATACAGTTTGGAAAGCAAAAAGAGTCATTGGTGGGAGGGAGGGAGGGAAAGGGGGGGGGGAGTGTCAAAATGGGTGCCGAGTTGATGATGGCCTAAGGAGAAACTGGGGGTGTGAGGGAGTGGGGGGGGGGGGGGGTTAGAGATAATCGGTGCCGCGCACAACAAAGAAATACTCCCCCCCCCGATCTCTCCTCACACACACACACACTCACACACACACACACTCACACACACTCAGACACACACACACACTCAGACACACACACACACACTCACCTCATCTTACCCGCGCGCACTCTCCCCAACTCACACTCTCATTCCTCTCAACCCTCCAGTTGTCACCCACTTGAGGAGTCACTACACAAAGTTATCTTTTAAGGATTCAATGGTGATACTGTAGTTATAGCCTTCCACTCACTCAGACTAATATTAAAAGGATAAAAAGAGAAGCAGAGGGTGTGGTAAAAGGAAGATAACCCCCCAAATGATTAAAAAAAAAGAAGAATAAATGATTTACCAAATGTAAATATATGAATGTGAGCAGGGCTATTCCGTTTGCCTCCCCCCCCCTCTACCTCCTCCTCCTCCTCCTCCCTCTTCCTCCCTCCTCTTCCCCCACCTCCTCCTACCTCCTTCTCCCTCCTCTTCCCCCCACCCCTCCTCCCTCTTCCTCCCTCCTCTACCTCCTCCTCCTCCCTCTTTCTCCTCTCCCCCCTCCTCCTCCCTCTTCCTCCCTTTCTTCCTCCTCCCTCTTCCCCCTCCGCTTCCCCCCACCTCCTCCCTCCTCTACCTCCTTCTTTCCACCTCTTCCTCCCTTCTTCCTCCCTCCTCTACCTTCCTCCCTCCTCCTCCTCTCCTTCCCTCTTCATCCCTCTTTTCCCCCACTCCTCTGTCTCTCCTCCCTCATCTCCCCCCCCCTCCTCACCTCCTCCTCCGTACACACGTCCCTCTCCCCTCCCCCCCCCATCCCCCTAGCCACACCCCACCCCCTTCCCCTTCTCCTCCACCCACCTCTCCTCCACCACCTCCCACCTCCCCTCCCCTACCCCCAACACTTCCTCCTCCTCCTCGACCTCCTACTCCAGCTCTTCCTCCTCCTTTCCCCCGCTTATACCTACACCTCCTCACCTCTCCACTTATGCCCTTCCCACTTCCCTTCCCTTCCCTCTCCTCACCTCCTCACTTATGCCGCTCCTCCTCCTCTTCATCTTCTTCCCCCTCTCCTCCTCCCCTTCCCCCCCCCATCCCACCTCTACCTCCGCCCTGTCGTGCCAAACAAAAGAATTGAAGGCTGCGCACTGTGTAACCATAGCAACGCGGTGTCCACGTGTGGCGGGTGGATCGTTGCACGCTGGGCAGTGCGCGTTTGTGTGTGTGTGTGTGTGTGTGTGTGTCTGTGTGTCTGTGTGTGGGGGCGGGGGTGGGGGTGTGTGTGTGTGCGTGACGTGCGGGTGCGGGTGGGGTGTGGTAGCGTTTGTTTGGATGACGTCGATCTGATGACTGTTTGAGGCGATAGTGGTTAACAGGTATCTAACCGCCACATCTACCCACCCACCAACCCACCCACCCACCCGCACACCCGCACGCACACACGTATAATCATGTACACGCACACGTACGTACACGCGCATAAATATACAGATACCTGGATAGACTATCGCTCACGCACTACGCGCACTACGCACACTACAAACACCGAGCTAAACATACTCCCAAGGCACTCACTCACAATATACACAGATATATACAAGCTCACATATCTGAACAGACTCACCGCTCTCAACTACACTCCCTGATTCACCACTCATCGTACCGAGCCCACACTCACACACACTCCAGCCACACTCACTCCAGCCACACTCACAGTCACAATCACTCATATTCATACTCACACCCACACTCACTCATACTCACACTCACAAATCATACTCACACTCACAAATCATACTCACACCCACACCCATTCATTCACACCCACTCATACTCATACTCACATTCATAATTACTCATATTCATACTCGTATTCATACTCACACCCACACCCATTCACTCACTCACTCACTCACTCACTCACTCACTCACTCACTCCGGGCACGGTGGCCGAATCGGTACAACGCGGGCCTCGCGTATGGCAGATCGGGAGTTCGGTTTCCAGTCGAGTCAAACCAATGACTTATAAAATTGATCGTTTTCTTGCCAGGCGCTCAGCATTAAAATGATAGGGCACTGACTGGTTAGCTCAGTGTCAGGATACTCTGACTGAGTGAGATATCGGATCATGGTGGCGGCAGCCTAATTTCCTAGTGGGGCAGCACTATAAAATAACCATGAGTGCACACTGTCACAAGTCGGTACCCGTCCTGATATGACCTTAGATGTTGCCCGGACATAAAACTCCCAACAACCAACCACTCATTCACTCACACCCACACTCACACCCACGCCCATAGCCACACCCGCACCCACACCCACACCCGCACCCGCACCCACACCCACATCCACATGTTAAAACAGGGCACTCTACGCCTCGCCCCTCCACTACCATATCTAAAGCCGTGTTTATACGGGCAATTCTAAACCGATTTAGACAAATCGATTCATATGAAGCGATGTAGTGGCGCGTTTACACGGACCGAGTTTGAAAGTGTTTCGGCGCAGGGAACCAGCAGCCTTAGTGGTGAGCCTGTAGCCGGCGAGCACTGCTATTTTACACTATCGCCACCCGGGAACCAGCTCTATGGATTCATATAAACCACCTCGCGACCTGGTATACATGAAGTGTTTCATATGAATCGATTCAGCCCTAAAACGACATAGCGTCGCATTTACACACCAAATGTAAATCGATCTAGACAACTGGTTTTATATGAAGCGTTTTAACTCGCCCGTGTAAACACGGCTTAAGACAAACCGCATTGACTGCTAATTTGTACCACATTTTCTGACCAAGAAATGCAGGCTTTGTTTAAAGCTGCATCAAATTTTTAAAAACCAAAACAATTATCTAGAATTGGTTGTACATATCTAACTTATATTCTGATGCACTTTTTTTTTTCTTTTTTTCTTCTTGAATATTTATACTGCCTGTCATGGATAAGTCTGAATAGACTTGTTTTCACCCTTAGACAGTTTGTCGATAGAAAGCCCGAGCCTACACTTTTACCGACCCAAGGGATTTTTAACCTCCCACACCACATAGACATGGTATGAGAGCAACTGGCCTTTGATGACGGTGTAAGTTATACACAGTAAGTTATGCACTTATTAAGGATGTGTTGCTACTTATAAGGGAATAAATAGTGAGGCAATTTAATTGAATCTGTTAATGCTAAAAGCCTATGGTGTCAAGAGTTTTGGCATGCGTGCTTGCCGAAACTAATTTGACATGTTTGCACTTCAAATATCTCAAAACCTAGCCGTTTGAAAACTTAAGTAAGGTAGATTATAACAAGCAGTTTAATATATTTATCTCAGAAAAAAAATGACAGAAACTCAAAACCATCAGATTATGCAATTTTAAGGTTTTTAAATACTTTAAAAAAACTAAAACTTATTCTGTTTCACATTAGCGAATGAATATCACAATAGAAAACATCCTATGAACACCACACTTTCATGTACATGTAGTGAGTTGCACTGATTTTTTTTTTCTTTTCTTGAAGATTTATACTGCCTATCATGGATAAGTCTGAATAGACTTGTTTTCACCATTAGACAGTTTGTCAATAGAAAGCCTGAGCCTACACTTTTACCGACCCAAGGGATTTTTAACATCCCACACCACATAGACATGGTATGAGAGCAACTGGCCTTTGATGACGGTGTAAGTTATACACAGTAAGTTATGCACTTATTAAGGATGTGTTGCTACTTATAAGGGAATAAATAGTGAGGCAATTTAATTGAATCTGTTAATGCTAAAAGCCTATGGTGTCAAGAGTTTTGGCATGCGTGCTTGCCGAAACTAATTTGACATGTTTGCACTTCAAATATCTCAAAACCTAGCCGTTTGAAAACTTAAGTAAGGTAGATTATAACAAGCAGTTTAATATATTTATCTCAGAAAAAAAAGACAGAACTCAAACCATCAGATTATGCGATTTTAAGGTTTAAATACTTTAAAAAAACTAAAACTTATTCTGTTTCACATTAGCGAATGAATATCACAATAGAAAACATCCTATGAACACCACACTTTCATGTACATGTTGAGTTGCACTATTTTTTTTTTCTTTTCTTGAAGATTTATACTGCCTATCATGGATAAGTCTGAATAGACTTGTTTTCACCATTAGACAGTTTGTCAATAGAAAGCCTGAGCCTACACTTTTACCGACCCAAGGGATTTTTAACCTCCCACACCACATAGACATGGTATGAGAGCAACTGGCCTTTGATGACGGTGTAAGTTATACACAGTAAGTTATGCACTTATTAAGGATGTGTTGCTACTTATAAGGGAATAAATAGTGAGGCAATTTAATTGAATCTGTTAATGCTAAAAGCCTATGGTGTCAAGAGTTTTGGCATGCGTGCTTGCCGAAACTAATTTGACATGTTTGCACTTCAAATATCTCAAAACCTAGCCGTTTGAAAACTTAAGTAAGGTAGATTATAACAAGCAGTTTAATATATTTATCTCAGAAAAAAAATGACAGAAACTCAAAACCATCAGATTATGCAATTTTAAGGTTTTTAAATACTTTAAAAAAACTAAAACTTATTCTGTTTCACATTAGCGAATGAATATCACAATAGAAAACATCCCATGAACACCACACTTTCATGTTCATGTAGTGAGTTGCACTGATTTATTTGTTCTTTTCTTGAAGATTTATACTGCCTATCATGGATAAGTCTGAATAGACTTGTTTTCACCATTAGACAGTTTGTCAATAGAAAGCCCGAGTCTACACGTTTACAGACCCAAGGGATTTTTAACCTCCCACACCACATAGACATGGTATGAGAGCAACTGGCCTTTGATGACACTGTAAGTTCTACACAGCGGTGGAAATCCAAATCGGCAGAGGTGGGGGCATGGGGAATCGAACCACTGACCTTCAGATTAGGAGTCTGACCTAGAAAAAAAAGTCAGACACTCTAACCACTCCGCCACAGAGAACACCACAGGTGGGTAGGTTGATTACATCAGGGACCATAGATAGTCCAATGGTTAGGACGCTCGCCATAGGTTTCAACCAAGTGTGATAATGGATCATATAATATTCTGCTATTAACATGCAGCAGAATAAGGATTATTATGGTAAGAAAGAGACCATGAGGGACCAGCGGCTACAGGATGTCTCGTCAGTCGAGCTCTCGTTATTTTTTGTCGTTTCCCTACAGTGGTGCACAGTCGTTCAAGGGCGGTATATTTTATTGCTACGGTGGGCCGCTGGCCCCTTGTGGCCTCTTTCTTACCATAATAATCCTTATTATGCTGCATGTTAATAGCAGAATATTATATTATGATCATGATAGCTAATCCAAAAGTGACGAAAGCTCGACTGACGCGACATCCTGTAGTGGCTGGCCCTTGTGGCCTGATTACCATCATAATCTAATGGAGATAAACACACACACACACACACACACACACACACTCACACACATACACACACACGCACTCACAACTATAAGAATACCAAATTGGGCATTTACTTGTTGTATAAACAATCGATTGCTTTTTTACAATTTTGTTTGTTTGTTAGTTAACTATATCATTTTAACAATTATTACGTAGTCTACTATAGTTCAGAATAACCTTTTTGATAATTGTATAAGTTTAGTTTGTGCTTTGCACACCAGTTCAAGCGAAGTGCAACACGCCATTACTGTGTTAACTAGGTCATGATTGTCGAAACCAACGACTTTCTGCGGTTTCTTTAACAGTTTTTTAACCCCCCATCCCCCAGCCACCTCCCAAAGATTTGACGAAATAACATATATATTGGAATATAAGTCGAGGAAATTTACCACACAAAAAATCTGCTATTCTGAGGTTGTCTTATGCTCGTGTTACCTCCTGAGGGACGCCGTGGTGTTGTCGTTTGGTTGAATATCTGTGCATATGTATGAATGAAGTTTATTTTGTCAGTAAATAACATATTGGAACGTAACAATTCTTTTTCTTGTCAACTCTCCCTCCATAAGCGACCCGGTAACCCGGGCACTCACATGTGATTTAAGAACGAAACACACAGTCGTCAAAACAACACAATGGATACCATTTTATTAGGAAAAGTGATCAAAAGTCAAATAAAATGTCTTTAATGTTTATTTGATACAAAATCAGCAAAACTTGAGTTAGTAGGGAGTTATAAATGTCCTCCTTTGACATTGATATGCCCGATATTGCCCTCCTTCGACAATGACTTGAGATGCTGAAGCGCAAGCTATAGTCAGGTTAGGCCTAATTTGAGATATTTCCTTCAAAAATACTTCTCGACATATACTGGAAGTCGACTTATATTCCCGTATACACGGTAGTACACAATTATCCAGTATCCAAATTGGATATATCAGACTAAAAAATGTAGGTCGATTAAAAAAAAAAAGAAGGTTTTCATGTAATTTCATCCGATTGTGTAACTTTGTGTGTGTGTGTGTGTGTGTGTGTGAGTGCGTGCGTGCGTGCGTGCGTGCGTGTGCGTGTGTGCATGCGTGCCTGAGTGAATTGATTGGCCCTGCCCATAACGGATGGATAAGTGTGTCAACACTTTTCACCGCTGGGTAGCACTAGTTTAAGTATAACATAGTTGTAATATAGCTGTTTTAACATATAGCTGTGTACAATTTATTCTTGCAGGGATTTTTCCGACGAAGTATTCAGAAGCAGATCGAGTACCGGTGTCTGCGCGATGGAAAGTGCCTCGTCATTCGACTCAACCGCAACCGGTGTCAGTATTGCCGCTTCAAGAAGTGCCTGGCCGTCGGCATGTCCCGAGACTGTAAGTCTTCCCTTCGCTTCATTAGGCCGAATAATTTTTTTTTATTGGCGATCGTCCCCGCCCGTGCCTGAATAACGCCCACCACTGATTTTTTTGGTTTTAAATGCGTCTGGCCAGCAGCTATTCAACTTTCGTAAATTTTAGATACCTTAGTTGGTTTACATGTCGCGAGGCTTTAACCATAGGTCAAGATTAACATATTTGATTTCCAAAATTGAAAATTCTCGATCTGTATGATATAATACATAAAATTCTAAATGATAATACAGTGTTCACTGCTTGACTGAAAACATTGTGATGTGTATATAAATTAAATGTAATCCTTTTATCAATGTAGGGTGGTCCAATATTTTGTTGTTAAATACTGAAGGGGAAAAAAATGAAATAAATCAAAACCACCCACCCGACCCTGATTTGTGTGACCAAAAGGATGATCACCAACTTTTCTTTTCTATTTGGCGTTAATGTTTCCCCGTCATGGGGGTGATGAAAATGGGAAATATTGCACCTAGAGCGGGACTCGAACCCACATCTCTTTGCATTCCGGGCCAGTGTGCTAACCATTACACCACCTAGGCTCCCTGATATCAACACACTACCCATGCCTACCTGTCTATGTGGTTACTTGCCTGAGAGGTCAGTGCAGACTACTACACTCGTCCCCCTGGAATTGTAAGTCTTTTAAATGATCATTTAATGCTTACAATTGTATGCATACAGGCAATGCACTTACACATACATACACAGGGTAGGTTCAACAACCATACAGCGCGTAGCTTGTACAGGATCATGGTCACGGCAACCAGTTTCACAGCTTAAGTTCATCCCATTACGATAGGTACCGACTTGTCACACTGAAAGTGCTCGATCGTGATAAATTTTTTAAACAATTATTGTAATAACAATCCTATTACTCAGTGTGTGTATATATCGCCTTGCCCCATCCACTCAATTTGTCATAGACAACCGGAGTGCTGCCACCTAGCGAATCTGGACCGCACTAGTGAATTGACAACTTTACCGCCGTCTAGCGGGAAAATGCTGCAATCACTCCCCTAGCGAGTAATGATGGCACTATCCATCCATTTAGGTCTGCCGTCGTCTTTGTTTATTGTGTCCGTGTATTTTATTAAGGCAATGGCTACGCATACGTGAGCTTCCTTTAGACCACCTCCCTAAATATACGGCGCTCACTGTCTCTAAAATGACCTTAGATGTTGCTAGAACATAAAACCCAAACAAGGAAGGGTTAGGCATGGGTGATAATAAAGTCATGACTGTTGAAACCTGACTTCTGGCATTGAGCCCTCTCCCTCTCTTTGACTTTGTCACTCCCTCTATTCTTCTATCTTTCCGCTCATTTCATTAGCCCAACAAATGCTAACGCATCAACCAGGATTCGGTTCACCTCAATAAGCACCCTTGAACGACAGTTGATATGCGCATACAAAGGATTTTCATACGTGAGCCATATCCTTAGAACTCAGTTCTAGAAGTATGGCATTCAAAGTCATGCATTGCCCACTGTGCCTTATAGTATTTATACATATCATTAATGCTATTACTAATGACTACATAGATGCATGTGGCACTATTTTGTCATAAGATGTCAAATACATTTAAAAAATTCACCAAATGTAAAACATTTCTACATAAAACTCACTACATGTAAAACATTTAACCACAAAACACATTTCTTTGCACTGCACTTGACAAAAATATATTTTGATCACACAAGATGTGCATATGTAGACAGCACATTACAAATACGTGTAAATAGACTACATCACGGTTGCAGCGGTGCGGTGCATTGTGGGATGCGTCAGAGTAAAACAAATCTTTTATCCAGCATTGCATTTACATCAATATAATCAGCACATCTTATGCCATGTGCATTTAGATTTAGAAAAATCTAGGCACTCAGGCTAGTGTTAGAGCCATAGCCAGAGTCAGTTTTATTTATATTCTATGGTTAATGACATATGTAGAAATAGAAAATGAGTAGGGTTAATCAGATATTGGTTATATATTTCTTTGAAACAAGTTTTTGTTGACACATTTGACATTTTAATATTTAGAACAAGAATTACTTCGGACTAATCAATGGTGATGTAACGTGACTAAAATTGTATGTTTCTTAGTTCAACATGCTTAATTATGGAGAGTTGTATCTTAAACATATTCATTATATTATTATATTACATCCTTCCGTCCATGTTTGTGCCAAATTGTTATGTATTTCTATTTATTTTGAATAAAATGCCAGTTTTGCCATACGCGTATTGGCAAACTCAATGGCCGTACGCCTTTGCTTTGCTCCCAGCCCCGTTTTCAGCGCATGCACAGTCGGAACCGAGATGTAGTCTATAATACTGTGTTAAATATTAGTAGATAGACCCACATAGCCTACTGTCTTAAACTTAGATTCCATATACGTGGTATGCATATGCGAATGCGACAACAAATGGAAAAGCATGTAAACACACAATAGTGCTTCCATGTGTCCGAATGCGGATGTGGATGCGAATGTGGCAAGTGGATCGCTATGAGGACCGATCGGTGTGAATGCGAATACAGCCCCATTTACCATAGAAAACGACAGTAACTTTGACTTTCCTTCACAAATTTGTAGAAAGAAAAACCGAAAATCACATCGATATCTATAACACATGCCGCATACCACGTATATGGAATCTTAGCTTATACATATCATTAATACAAATGACTGCCTAAATGATTTAATCAATTATTCACACAAAAAGTAGCTGGTTATGATAAATAAACATTTGAACTTTATATTTATCATCTTAGATTGCAATTTCTAACATTTTCTTCTCTATATGGTTGTCTAAAAGTGTCAGTGCTGCCGGACTAAATAAAACACAACAGAAGCAACCAATGTTAGCCCTCTCCCCCCACATATGTAGTTGCATAAACTGAAAACTGGCAAACATATGCTTGGAGAGCATTTGTCGGAGTATGGGTAGTGTCTAAAGGGGCTGTCACATTAGGGTTTTTTGCGGGAGCGTACGGCGGCGTAGGCGCATTACGTCATATACGTTGGCATACGCCGGCATACGCTACGCATACGCTACGCGTACGCTATGCATAGGCCGTCATATGCCGGCGTATGCCGTTGTACGCTGCCATACGCTTTCTCCCGTCCGTCCACATTTTTTTGTGCATGCTAAAAAAATCTCGACCTATGGGAGCGTATGGTTTATACGCTACTCATACGCCAGTGTACGCTCCTCGTACGCCGATGTACGCTCCTCGTACGCCGGTGTACGCTCCTCGTACGCTAGGGGTGCGCCGGCGTAGGTTACGTATGCGCTCAACTTGCGTCACCAGCGTATCTCTAGCGTATGTAGCGTACGCATAACCTACGAGTTACGTATGGGAGCGTACTCCTAGCGTATGCACAGCGTATGCACAGCGTATTCCAAGCGTATGCCATAGGTCTCGACATCGATCTTGACTCATACGCTACTCATATGCTATGCATACGCTACGCATAGGTTCCATATGCCAATCAAAACTGTCAAAAAATGTCACAGTACGCTCTCATACGCTCCTCGTACGCTCCTCGTACGCTCCTCATAGGTTACACATACCCTCAAAACCACCCGAAAGGTCACCAAATGTCATCATAGGCCGGCACGCGCAGGACATACGTAGGTTTTCAATACGCTCCCGCCATACGCCGTAATGTGACAGGGCCTTAAGCGACCTATATCTGGTCCCTTTAAGGCAATGACAAATTGTAATGACAAATTTCAAACCCATGCGCGCGCATCCTCACAAAACACATGCGCGTGCATCCTCACGTATGGTTAGGCCACCATACCAAACGTATGGATCACATATACGTAGACACTTCGTTTTTATTAAACGTCTAGCCTCGCATTTAACTTAAGCTTCCCTCCATTTCGCTCCCCAGCTGTGCGGTATGGGCGGGTTCCGAAGCGGTCAAAGAGCCAAGAGGAGCAGCGGGTGAGCACAACGGAGGGCACCCAAGACCAGTCTGCGCTGGAGACGAAGCAACTGGCCATCTACGACATCATCCTCACCATCTCGCAGGCGCATCACGCCAACTGTGTGCTCACCGAGGACAAGATCAAGGCCCTCCACCGCAAGCCCATCTCAGTGGTCAGTAGATACAAGATTCACCCCTACACAGAGTAGGGTGCAATAACACCGTCTAAATACGGGCGAAAATTGCTTTAGTGTGGAACAGGAAGTGGAATTCCTGGTTCCAGCATCAAATGGCTACTTATATCGGCAAATGGCTACTTATATCTACCCCCCCCCCCGTCCCCCGTCCCCCGCCCCTGATGAAATGGGAGAGAATGCAAAAAGACAAAATGGCGACCATAGAATGCTGTCGATTTCACTTTTAAAATCCATTAAGCTACATGTTTTATTATATTTTTAAAATCAAAAGTAGCGGGTAGATATTAAGATATATGTGAAGAATATATTTTGCTTCTTAAATTAAGAATGTATCTGCTCATTTCATTTACCCAGCCAATTCGCCGCTTTTCCTAATGGGTTGTTTTTCACCCCTACTGCAAGTACGGGGTGAATGTGGCCTTTGCTGCCGTCACTCCACCATTCCATCATGAACCCACGCTACATTTCGCTAAATTTTATTGTCACTGGTCGGTGTTCACAAGCTCCTTTCTGTGAGCAGTGTTTGAAATCATTCTGAGTGGTTTGTGTTCACAAGCTCCTTTCTGTGAGCAGTGTTTGAAATCATTCTGAGTGGTTTGTGTTCACAAGCTCCTTTCTGTGAGAAGTGTTTGTAATCTTTATCAGTGTTTGTGTTCACAAGCTCCTTTCTGTGAGCAGTGTTTGAAATCATTCTGAGTGGTTTGTATTCATACGCTCCTTTCTGTGAGCAGTGTTTGAAATCATTCTGAGTGGTTGGTGTTCACAAGCTCCTTTCTGTGAGCAGTGTTTGAAATCATTCTGAGTGGTTTGTGTTCACAAGCTCCTTTCTGTGAGCAGTGTTTGAAATCATTCTGAGTGGTTTGTGTTCACAAGCTCCTTTCTGTGAGAAGTGTTTGTAATCTTTATCAGTGTTTGTGTTCACAAGCTCCTTTCTGTGAGCAGTGTTTGAAATCATTCTGAGTGGTTTGTATTCATACGCTCCTTTCTGTGAGCAGTGTTTGAAATCATTCTGAGTGGTTTGTGTTCACAAGCTCCATTCTGTGAGAAGTGTTTGAAATCATTCTCAGTGTTTGGTGTTCACAAGCTCCTTTCTGTGAGCAGTGTTTGTAATCTTTATCAGTGTTTGTGTTCACAAGCTCCTTTCTGTGAGAGGTGTTTGCAATCATTCTCAGTGTTTGGTGTTCACAAGCTCAATTCTGTGAGCAGTGTTTGAAATCATTCTCAGTGGTTTGGTCTTCATAAGCTCCTTTCTGCGAGTAGTGTTTGAGTGGTTTGTGTTCATAAGCTCCTTTCTGTGAGCAGTGTTTGAAATCATTCTGAGTGGTTTGTGTTCACACGCTCCATTCTGTGAGAGGTGTTTGAAATCATTCTCAGTGTTTGGTGTTCACAAGCTCCTTTCTGTGAGAGGTGTTTGAAATCATTCTCAGTGGTTGGTGTTCATAACCTCCATTCTGTGAGCAATATTTCAAATCATTGTGATTGGTATTCATTTTAAGCATTCTTAGTGGTCATAAACCCTGTTTTGTGAACAGTATAAAATACAAACAATTCTCAGTGGTCGGTATTCACAAACCCTGGTTTGTGAGCAGTGTTCAAATACAATTCTTAGTGGGTTGGTGTTCACAAGCCCTTTTCTGTGAGCAGTGTTTGAAAACATTCGCTTTGGTCAGTACGGGTCATGAAAAGTCTTAATTTGCTCCATTTCAAGGGCATGAAAAGCCTTGAATTTAACCTATTTTGCGGTAATAAGTCTTGAAAAATCTTGAATGCCATTAAACTGTCCCCACTGATCTGAAGTAGTCTGAAATCGCCATTCGCCATTGTTATATTTTCCTGAAATCCAAATAAAAATAGTCTTGAATTCCTATCAAAAACAGCCTTGAAATAGCCTTGAAATAGCTTTGAATTCCGTATCTTCACATGTGTACGGACACTCGTATTCACAAATCCCATTTTGTGACCAGTGTAAAATACTAAAGTACTGTTCTCAGAGGGGCGGTGTTCATTAATCCCATTTTGTTAGCAGTGTTTAAATACAATTTTGGGTGGCTGGGATTCTAAGCACCTTATTGGTCCATATTTACAAACCCATCTTGAAGATCCGTATGCAATAAATAACACATCTCACTGGTAATCCGATAACCAATCCGACAACAAACAGTAGTCATTCTTAGTGGTCATAAACCCTGAAATTGATTCAGTTTCCATTGGAATTCAGTAAAATTATCAAATACGATAACAAACTTTGCACATGCCTGTTGCTCGAATTAATTCAATTTCCATTGCAATTCGGCAACATTACCAAATATTGAGTGTCAGGTCCACAGTGAAGGATTTTGGCCTTGCGTACACAACAGTCGTGCCTGCAATTGAGGAAGTTCTGTATTATTTACCTGATCTCCGTGTACCCAGTGAAGGAATTCAGTCTTGTGCACATGACGGTTATGCCCACAATTTCATTTTAATCACTCGGTGGCATGAATTGTGTACACAAGACCAAACTCCCCCACTGCACGCTTGATGTTCGAGCAAATAATACGACCCTTTAAGACAGAAAGTACTTTTACCGCCCATTTTCTATATCTCTGTTACCACCTTTGCTTTGGTTGCTACTATAATATACACTTTCTGTGTGACCTGGTTGCTGTAGCTGCCGAAGACTGAGCCGGGCCTATCTGAGAGTGCGCAGCTGGAGGAGTTTGAGGCTAGGCGACTACTCCTCTTCTCTAACCTTGCGGTCATTATCACTGGCAGTATCCAGCGGGTTGTCGAATTCGCCAAGCGCATCCCAGGTATGCAACGAGCAATTACTTACTTACTTACTCAAGCGCATCCCAGGTACGCAATGAGCAATTACTTACTTACTCAAGCGCATCCCAGGTATGCAATGAGCAATTACTTACTTACTTACTCAAGCGCGTCACAGGTATGCAATGAGCAGTTACTTAGTTACTCAAGCGCATCCCAGGTATGCACTGAGCAATTACTTACTTACTTACTCAAGCGCGTCACAGGTATGCAACAAGCAATTACTTACTTACTCAAGCGCATCCCAGGTATGCACTGAGCAATTACTTACTTACTTACTCAAGCGCGTCCCAGGTATGAAACAAGCAATTACTTACTTACTTACTCAAGCACATCCCAGGTATGCAATGAGCAGTTACTTAGTTACTTACATACTTACTCAAGTGCATCTCAGCTATGCAACAAACTGTTTCTTACTTACTTACTCAAGCACATGCCAGGTACACAATGAGCAGTTACTTACTTACTCACTTTCTTTCTCACCGGGCATGGTGGCCGAATCGGTAGAGCGCAGGCCTCCCATGCGGGAGATTGTGAGTTTGATTCCCGATCGAGTCAAACCAATGACTTACAAAATTCATACTTGTCACTTCCTAGCCTGGTGCTCGGCATTATCAGGATAGGGCAAGGACTGGTTAGCTCAGTGTCAGGATAATGTGACTGAGTCGGATATCGGGTCATGGTGCTGACAGCCTGATTTCCAAGTGGGGCAGCACTATAAAGTCACCATGAGTGTGCACTGTCACAAGTCGGTACCCGTCCTGATATGACCTTAGATGTTGCCAGGACGTAAAATTCCAACAACTAACCAATTACTTACTTTCTCAAATGCATCTCATGTACGCACTAAGCAATTGTATACTTACTTATTTTCTTAAAGTTGCAGAGTGCGTAGGTTTAGCTTTTTTGTCATACATTTGAGATCAAATATATTAGGTGGAGAATTATCACTCTACTCGATATTAGAGAAACTTTTCATGAGAAATGTCTAGCTTTAGGTGTATTATAATTGTAACCCTCTCTTTAATGTTTCAATGGTTTTATCCTAAAGCTACTGTAAACGGGCTACAGCCATTGCCTGAGGGAATTTAGGAATTTCTCTTTCAGCCTCATAAAATGGTAGGACATCAGTTAAAATCACGAATACGTCATTCTTTCCAAATTTTGGAATTGCCAATGTTATTAGATCAAAACAAAGACCCCGACCTAATTAGACGTGAAGCTTTCAATGGAATTTCCGTATGCCGCAATAAATGAATGGATAAAAAGCATAACCACAAGTACAATTGTATCGCAGACTAAAATGTACATGTATTTCTTAACATTTTCATCATTTGGAAAATTGTTGCAGGCTTCCACGAGCTGTCGCAGGACGATCAACTGATTCTCATAAAAGCCGGCTTCTTCGAGATCTGGCTCACTCGGCTTACGCGAATGTTCAACGCGACAGATAAAACTCTAACCTTTGGAGACGGGAGCGTAATATCCAAAGACCAACTGGAAATTGTCTTCACGGTATGCTCCAACGAAGAGAGGAATCCTTGGTTACTCCCGCAGCACTGTCTCTGTGACAGAGATGCTAAACAACCAATTATAAGAAATGTTGGAAAACTGGGTAGATGAATTTGAAACCTAATATGCTAAATACAGTACAACCCCGTTAAACCAAGCTCGGTTAAACCAAACGATCGGTTAATCCAAACTTTTTTTGGCGGCCCGGCAAAATACTACCATTTATCATATAAAAAAGTTGGTTAAACCAAACTCGGTTAATCCAAAGTATCGGTTAATCCAAACAAAATTGTCGGCCCCAGGCCATTTCCGGTACAGTTAAGCCAAACTTTCACTTGGTTTTAAGGTCATCTGAGACTTGTTATATGATAAATGGTAGTATTTTGCCATGTCGCCGAAAAAAAGTTTGGATTAACCAATTGTTTGATTTAACCGAGCTTGGTTTATTGGGGTTAAACTGTATATTCATAAAAAAACAATAATCATAGTGTCCACATTCATTGTACACTCATAATGCACCCCAGTTTTTGCCAAAGCCAAGTCAAAGTGAAAGCTCGGTTAAACCAATGATCGGTTAATCCATACAAATTTCTAGGGTCCCTTCAAGTTTGGTTTAACGGGGTTATACTGTATATTGTTGAAATGCTTATCTACCACAGCCCGCTACTTTTGGGCTGAATTAAGGAAATCATGTAGGATCGAGAGCATTCGATGGCCGCCATCTTGTGGGTTTTCTTTTGCATTCTCTCCCATTTCACCAACTCTACTTCAATATAGATAACATTGCATGCTAGAACCAGTGATTTCAGAGCTTGATTAAAGCTGCATAGTCCGATGAGATATCAAATTTTCAAAAGCAAATCAATTATCATATCTAACTTAGATACTGATCCACTTAATAAGCATTTGTTTCTGCGTAGAAGGCAATACTGAGTCAATTTAACAGAACCTGTTACTGCAGAAGTCTATGGTGTCAGAGTTTTGGCAAGCTTGCAAAAACTATTTCTCCATGTTTGCACTCAAAATATCTCAAAAGTTTACCATTTAAAATAAAAGTAACTTTGAACTAATGTAAAGTTCCATGTAACATCCCAAATGTTATATTTATCTCAGAAAAAATACTGAAATTCAAAACCATCGGACAATGCAACTTTAAGGTGATTCATATTAAGACAGTTTTTTCACTCGGATTTAGCACTCTGAGTAGGGGTGAATCTTTTATCTAAGGTATCCTGCCTACTGAATTTAAAATTTAAAATAATATTTATTTGTAAGGAAAAGTTCATGGATGCTACATTTTAGAGGGGGGGGGGGAAACCCAATGAAAAACAAAATTAGACTCATCCAATATTTTGTCTTAGGACTATGCATGTTAACAGTTTTGTAAACATCAGTAAAATTGTGCAACCGCAAGACTAGTGCACTGGCGTTGAAAAATGAACTGCAGAATAAAATATTTTACGCCAAAATAAAATGTTCCTACTCATGTGATCTACACCTGCTTGTTCTCTCATTGCAGGACGAACTGGCAGTCGCCATGTTTGATTTCGCCCACAGTTTTTCACAACTCCGATTAAATGACACCGAGATGGGATTGTTTACAGGCGTTGTCCTAGCAACTGCAGGTATGTACAGCTTCACATAAACTTGCAGACCAGAATTGGGAAAATAGTCTTCCGGGTGTGGACGTGGATGGGGCTTTGCGGCCTAGCAACAGCTAAGGTTGTAAATCAGGACGTGTTCCATGCACTGATGGCGACTTTATAGTTTTTTTGGGTGTTTTTTTGTGTGACTATGCTGTCAAGTAAAATGTAAAGCTTATTTAATTTAACGACGCCTCTAGAGCACATTGATTTCTGTATCATCGGCTATTGGATGTAAAACATGGTCATTCTGACATATTTCTTTTGAGGAAACCCACTGCCGCCACATAGGCTACTCTTTCCGATAAGCAGGAATGGGTGTTTTATATGCACTTTCCCACAGACAGGACAGCACATACCACAGCCTTTGATGAACCAGTTGTGGACCACTGGTTTTATTTGTGGTGTTCTCTGTGGTGGAGTGGTTAGAGTGTCTGACTTTTTTCTAGGTCGGACTCCTAATCTGAAGGTCAGTGGTTCGATTCCCTGTGCCCTCACCTCTGCCAATTTGGATTTCCACCGCTGTGTATAACTTACAGCGTCATCAAAGGCCAGTTGCTCTCATACCATGTCTATGTGGTGTGGGAGGTTAAAAATCCCTTGGGTCGGTAAAGGTGTAGGCTCGGGCTTTCTATCGACAAACTGTCTAAGGGTGAAAACAAGCCTATTCAGGCTTATCCATGATAGGCAGTATAAATCTTCAAGAAAAAAGTACCAAACAAGATTTCAATAAGTAAACAATATTGTAAGGTCTTGCACACTCGCGTATAGTTATACCATGTGGTGAGTGGGTGGGTCGGGGCGGGAGGGCCATTAAAATATTGTAGAACTATTCCTACTAGGTCTTCTATCAAGGGGACTGGACCCGTTGGCTGAATCAGTAAGAGCACAGGCATACCTGCCAACTATTACGATTTTGACGGAATAATTACGATTTTTTTATTCTCATTCCGCCCTACGAATTATAAAGATATTATTCCGCTTTTTATAATTTGAATAATTTGAAATCATTCTATGTTTTAGTTTATTATTATATTTAATTTCCCGCTTGAAAAACAGGACTTATTCGGCCAAAAATAAAATGTTAAATGTTCCACTTACACTACCTACTCAATAAAATGGTTGTGTGAGGGGAAACAAAGAAAATTTTATTGTTGGCCTTATGGTATGCTGCTGTCCGTCCGTAGTTTTCAATCTGTCAATCTAAAAGATTGTAGTTTGTAGGCAGTCAAACATTGTTTATGACCGTAAAGACTTTAATCGCCTGATAGTTTCCATTTTATATACATATACATGTACTTTTAACTTTACTCACTCTAGTATTTAGGCTGAAAACTGGTAATAATTTCTTTAATAATGTGCCTAAAATGTCTCTGAAAATGCACCAGAATGCACCATTTTTTATGTATTTTTCAATTTTTTTCGGGGGGGCATGCCCCCGGATCCCCCTAGAACGCTTGCACGCCTCGCTTCGCTCGGATGGAATTCTATTATTAGGATTTTCGTTTAACAAAAGTTGGCAGGTATGCACAGGCTTACCGTGCGGAAGGTCGGGAGTTTGGATCCCAGCTGAGTCAACCCAATGACTTACAAAATTGATACTTATCAGTACCTAACCCAGCGCTCGGCATTACTAGGATAGTGCTAGGAATGGTTATCTCAGTATTAGGATAATGTGACTGAGTGGGAATGGGAAATCAGGTCATGGTGCCACTGGCCTGGTCTCGCAGTGGGGCAGCATTATAAAGTCGCCGTAAGAACACACTGTCAGAAGTCGCTGCCCATCACTTCTTCTTTTCGTTCGCCTTCAATTACACTTGGAGCCCAGTTCTGTTGAATTTGTCTCCAAGTGTCATATGGCTGTGTATGCGTGGTACCATGGTTTGTTAGGGTGCGCCTTGCGGCCTGCTACCTCCGACTTCAGCACTCAAGGTTTTCTGTTAGGGTTACCTCACCCTTAGCTCCTGATCAAAGGACCTACCTTGGGAGCACAAGGGGCTTGAGCTTATAACGTGGCTCTCGCTCGCATGATGTACCTGTCATGGGACACATGAGGTATTTCAATGAGGACACCAGTGCCAACCACTTGCCCACTCCTCGTCCTGTTAGGATCATCGCCAGTTGGTCTGGGGCTGTTTATTCGACTGGGCAAGCCCACCTTATTTCACAGCTAACCATATTTAAAGGCCATGTCGTTATCCGCCTCCTGAGACCCGCTGGGTTGGGGATGGTCGCTCTGGGGATGATCGCCCCCGTAGCCCAGGGTGCCCATCACTGATATGACCTTCGATGTTGCCAGGACATAAGCCTTCAACAAGAAAACTTATATCAAGAGACATCCCCCCCCCCCCCCGGTCACACACACCCCTTTCCTCCAAGGCCCTCTGTTACTTAGCTAAGTGTGCTACTCGCCTTGTCCATCCACAGATCGCCAGAACCTGACTAACGTGAAGGGCGTCGAGCTCATCCAGGACAAGCTCATCGAGGCGCTGAAGCTGCAAATCTCACGCAACCACTCGACCGAGCCACACATGTTCGCCAACATCCTCATGAAACTGCCGGAACTGCGCATGCTCGGAACGAAGCATGCTGACCAGCTGGCCTGGTACCGAGCCCGCTGGGCAACGCTCCAACTTCCGCCTCTCTTCGCTGAGATCTACGACGTGCCCAAGTCCGAAGAGGACTACAACGCCGGCGCATCGTGATGAGGGCCCCTGGGGGGAGAGGCCCCTTACTACGGGATCCACAGGCCCATGCTACCCTACTATTATTATTATTATTATTATTATTATTATTGTGAGTGGATCCCTGTAGTAAGAGTGTTATTATTTGTAGCTCTTAACCACCAGATGGCCACATACCGTGTGTATTATTTTATAGGAAATTTGGGAGCGGGCATCCAATCAGGGATACGTAAATACATACGTACATATTTACATACACACACACATACATACACATAAATACACGCACATATATACATACATACACACATTCATACACACATACATACACACATACTTACATGCATATATATATACCTACACACATACTTATATGCATATTTATACATACATACATGCCTACATACATACATATATATACGTACAAACATACGTAAATGCATACATACATACAAAATACATACATAGTACATACATACATTCATACGTACATATACACATACATACTCACATACACACATACCCCCCACATATGAATATAGACAGACACATATACACCCATTTCATACACACATTCACTCGGGTGTGGTCAGTGACGTAACCAACAGACGCTGTGACACGGTCACGTGCCACACACAGACGCTGTGCTGGTGGTGGTCGGAGTTTGCACGGCGCCTGTAGACACTTTCCCTTAGTCTGATTGCACGGAGTGCTGCGTGCCTCCATCAGATAGTTTATTTGTCTGTGCGTCGGCGGGCGGTGAGAGCATTTATATATTACCAAGATTGTGCTTACGTTTTAAATCGGCGGAGGTTTTTGCTTCTGGCCGGACTTATTTCCCCCCCTTTTTTCTCCTTCTTTAAATTTTTTTTTTTTTTTTTTAAATATACGTGCGGTGAAGAGGCCTGACAATGGCCAGTTCGGGCCGGCCCGGGGCCACTCACTCGGTGAGAGTGTTCTCAATCAATCTTTTTTTTCTAGGAGACCGATATATTTTTGGATGGCAAGTGGCATTTAAGAAAAAAAAACTAAGATAAATAAAAGGGGGAGCGAGAGAGAGAGAAAAAGAAAAAGGCCCCCCCCCTTTCTCTCACATGCATACACACACACACACACACACACACACACACACACACACACACACACACACACACACACACACACACACACACACTTGGTCTTCACTCCCTCCTCAGATCGCATCCACCACCCACTCACCCACTCACCTCAGATTGGCCATTATAAATATGTCCTTTTTTTTGTTTAAAGAGAAAGAAATAAAAGTGGGTTGGTCATCGATGGAATGCGCAGAGTGCTTGCTTTTTTTTTTTTTTTTTTTTTTTTTTGGTGATGGATATTTTGGGATTTTTTCCTCCTGCATCTGTCTGTCATGCCGAGTATGTATGAACCGCGTCTAGGCAGCGACCCCCTAAAACAATACCGGATGTGCTTATTTATCTCATCTCATTCCTACTGCTCAAGGTGACATTTTCTTTCTTTTTTTTCTGCTTCTTTTTGGATTCGGTGAAGTGATTGTCGGCAAGTTTAGGAAACTGGCCCAGCTCAGCTTAGCTTAGACCACTTTCCCCTCCTCAAAAGTCCCCTCCCCCCATACCCTCCCGTAAATCCCCCTCCAGCACGCACCCCCCCCCCCCCCCCCCCCCCCCGCACACACACACATCCACTGCGCCTTGTACAAATAAACTTGTCAAGCAGTGGTCAGGACATTTAAGACACGGAGATCTTTTTTCTTTGATAACAATTTCTTTTTACTTGGTCTTTTTACTTGGGGGTTGGGTTTGAAGGAGTGCATTCTTTTGTCTCAGTGAGGCAGTTTTTTCATGGGTTGAATTTTAAATAATGGTAGACAGAAATGTTGGATAGAAATTGCAACTTAAAAAGTTTTGCAAATTCACACCGATCCCTCCGCACACCATTATATATCTATGTATATTTACATGTATGTGTATACATATATATATATATATATGTATACATATATATATATATGTACATACATGTTTATATATAATATATATATATTTATAAATATATATATATACATATATATACACACACACACATATACAGTATGACCCTGTTATAACGAGATGGTTCCGGTCCGTATAACACGTTCACAACAAAATTGGGGTCACGCTAAATCGGGGTTCAGTTTACTGAAATACCTTTTGAAGTAAAGAATTCTGGGTCCAATGAATCATCGTGTTATATCCGAATCCACATTAAATTGGTGTGCGTTATAATGGGGTTTCACTGTATATACACATACATATATGTATGCACATATATACATAGAAATATGTATAACTATTTTGCATATAAAATATGTATAACTATATGTATGCATGTATGTATACATCTACATTTACATGTATGTATTATGTATATAAATATATATAGTACATATATTTATATAATTTATATACAAGCACAAAGAAATGGCAGGTCTTAATTGACTGCAGGCAAGTGCAAGATTTCTTTTCTCATTCTAATATCAAAAAGAAATATTTTTCTTTAGCTATCAACTGCCTAGTTGTAAACAGGGATCAAAATGAAGATGATGGAAAGCTGCGTGTAGTAACGACGGGCTGTAATTTGTGTGTATACGGTAAATTGTTGTCACAATGCAGTTACTGGTCTGAAGACCTTCTCACCCTTGGTCACGTAGCCTAGTAGAAAAAACTCCAAATCATATCGTCTACTAGATGATTTTGTGGGTTCCTTTTTAAAAAAAATTGTTGTCCTTGCATATTTTGAAAGGAGCGTTCATGGTCAAAGACGTTTTCTTAAAAGGTTCATTTTAAAGTGATGTCATGTTTTCTTTTCTTTGTTGTTTTATTCAATGAATAACGGTACAGGTATATAAACCGACATTTAAACAATATTATATTTTATGTGTGCAGCGGTATTTGTTAACACCCAGACAAACCACACATGGATGTATGACCAATTGGATATTAACTGTTATATAATTACCATGTTAGTTAAATGTACGTGTTCACTTAATTTACAATTAGGAAAGATGATAACCAAAATCTACCTTTAATGATAGTCAATGATGATTTGGCATTTTATAATGGTAGCAATAATAATAATTATTAGTGAGGCTCAGTTTTGTAATATATGTGTATAAATATATTTATATATAGATATATATATAAATATATAATATATCAAAATATAAAATATATATTTATATAAATGTGTGTATGCATTATATTGATATAAATATGCATTTATATATATTTTTATGAATATATATTTGTATATATTTATATACATTTACGTAAATATGCATTCATATGTATTTACATAAATGTATATATTTACATAAATATATATTTGTATGTATTCATATATATATTTACATGGATATACATTTACATAAATATATGTATGTAAATATATATATTATATATTTATACTTATATATATGTATGTATGCATAACTATATATTATAAACACAGATACACGAATGATATGAGTTGCAAAAAAGAAAGAATTGACCCATCCGAAATGGTCTGCTGAGTTTGACCTCGTCACCGATGACTGCCTCGTTATATAACATGTACGTTGTGTGTTACCGATGCCATTGTCTATGGTGGTTTGTACGTAACACACATTGTGGTCACATTCTGAAATGCTTGCACAGTGTCTAGGTAGTCATAGTCTGGGTTTTGTATCAGGCCCTGTCAAACACACAGACACAGGAACACTCTCAACAGACACATAAGACATACACACACACACAGACTCATACTCAACACACTCAAAACATGCACACATATGCAAAACATACACACTCAAACTCATTACTCTGCACACACTCACGCACATACACACAATAGGTAACAGTAACACAATATACTCATACTCAATGGATAACTATAACAGAATAGACCAGGGGCGTAGCTAAGCGTATGCGCGTACGCCAAAATGTCAACATCGTTTTCTCAACAAAAAAAATACAATTAAAAAACAATAAAGAGAGAGAGAGAGGGGGGTTACTTAGATATGATTTCATATTCGGAAGGGTGTGACGCCGTAAGCGGCCCCCTAAACCCCCTGCCGAAATTAGGAGCACACATCGTTAAAGGTCTAGCTATGCCCCTGTAGACACATACTCATACTCAATACACACTCGCAAAAAACACAGACAACACTCACACATACACACAATGGATAACTATAACACAATACATACACACTCATACTCAATACACACTCACACACAGACAACACACACACACAATCGATAACAGTAACACAATACACACATACCCATACTCAATACACACTCACACAAAACACAGACATCACTCACACATACACACAATAGATAACTGTAACACAATACACACATACCCATAGTCAATACACACACACCCATACACACCACAGAAAACACTAACACAACACACACACTCACACAAACCACATGCAATGCACACGCAGGCAACACACACATGACACAACACTAACACAACACACTCGTACTCAACACACACGAAACACACAAGCACACCCATACGCATAACAGATAACACTAACACCACACACACTCATACTAACCAGACTTACACAAATCACATGCAATACACAGGTAGATATTCAGCTTACAGATACAAATGCAATACACACACAGATTTATACTCCGCACACACTCGCACAGAAAAACACAGACAACACTCATGCAAACAACATGAACAGTTAGTTACCCACTCAACACATACACACTCAACATACATACACACAACACACACACACATACACACTCAACACACAGACACACACAGCACACAGACACACTCAACCCATACCCATACAATTCCCCTACACAACTCACACACACACACACTCAACACACACACACACACACACACACACACACACACACACACACACACACACACACACACACACACACACACACACAAGCTGGTAACTGACATGGTTTGGTTGGGAACCATTGAACAGATTAATCTCCAAATATAAAACCCAACCAGAGTCACATTAAAGTTATTTAGTCCGATGAAAACATCAAATTTTCAAAACCAAAACACTGATCTAGACATAATTTTATGTATTCAACTTTGATACTGGTTCACTTATTAAGCATGTTTTGCTGCATAAAAGGTCGTAATAAGTCAATTTAATAGAACCTGTTAGTACTGAAGTCTATGGTGCCAGAGTTTTGGTGTGCTTGCCAAAATTAATTTAACCGGTTTTGATGGCAAATATCTCCAAAGTTAACCATTTAAAATATATATTACTTCAAACTAAACTAAAGTAGGCAATAATGATTAACATAATGTATTTATCTCAGAAAATGTCAGAAATTCAAAAGCATCGGACTGTGCAACTTTAATGCTTTTCACATCTACTATGCATTTGCTATAAAAGGCGGATTTGTGCAGTATAACAGAACGGTGATGATTACTACAATGTTGAAACTTGAAAAACTCTACAAAAAGAATGAAATATGATGCAAAACGGTTAGTGATGCTACTCATCCAATACTCGGGTTTTATTTTAGGTCTTCCAAGCAATATGACTTAATTAATTAATTAAGACAGGAGACAAATAAGGGCATTGCCCAGTCAACCTAGCGTTCAGTAACCAACGAGGTGCTTGGTAAAAGCAGTTGTGTGTCTCAGGAAATTGTACCACCTCAATAATTGTAATTATAAATGTTTTTGCACATGTGCAAGTGTCTCTAGGCGCATACATACGTGGATCTTGCATCGCCACCAAAAGAAACCACCAAAACCTAAAACACCTTTAAAAAAAAAAAAATCCACTGAAAAAAAAAGAACATTGTCATAATTTTGTTTTGTTTTAATCAAGTGAAGCCATTAGATCCATATGTGGAATAGTGTGTGTTGAATGTGGGAGCACTAATCGGGTTGGTGTCCACCTGGTGGTGAAGCCCGGCACTGCTGTGTCTTGTCGGCAGTGCACGCTTGGCCTTGCCGCATTTTCAAATGAGACTTGAGGGTGGGGGAGGGGTGCCGGTACACAGGGCTTTGGCAGAGGAGGCGATATGTTAACTAACTGGGTCAACACTGGCTAGCCTGTCATCGACTCATCTGACATTAACTACGCTGTCATCGACTAGTGTGGTCTCAGTTCGGCTGATTCTATTTGGTAAGATGAGCTATTGAGATTGCTTCTCTATCGACTAGTTTGGCACCAACTAGACTTCCTGTCAACTGACTAGTTTGGCACCAAATAGACTTCTTATCAACTGACATAGTTTGCCACCAACTAGACTGCCTATCAACTCACCTATTTGCCACCACCTAGACAGCCTGTCAACTGACTAGTTTGCCACCAACTAGACTGCCTATCAACTGACTAATTTCCCACCAACTAGACTGCCTGTCAACTGACTAGTTTGCCACCAACTAGACTGCCTGTCAACTGACTAGTTTGCCACCAACTAGACTGCCTATCAACTGACTAGTTTGCAACCAACTGGACTGCCTATCAACTGACTAGTTTGCCACCAACTGGACTGCCTATCAACTGACTAGTTTGCCACCAACTAGACTGCCTATCAACTGACTAATTTGCCACCAACTAGACTTTCTGTCAACTGACTAGTTTGCCACCAATTATTCTGGCTCCGGCTAGTTTGGCACCAATTTATAATGGCATCAACTCATCTTTTCACATTTTCTATTGGGCGAAATTATTTGTAGAAATGGGCTCTTGACTAGTTAGCCACCAACTAGTGTGGCACCAACTAGTCTGATGCCGATTAAGCTGATTCTATTAGGTAGGATGATTAGGTAGTCGGACACTGACTTACACTGGCATATCAACAAGTCTGGTCTCAGTTTCGCTAATTCTATTTGATCAAATAATCTATAGACAGTAGGCCTCTACTAGTTTGGCACCGACTGGACTGAAATTAACTAGTCTTGCCTCATTTCGGCTGATTCTGTTTATTTCATCAAATCATTTGTAGAGTTTGGCGCTCACTAGTCTGCTCTCTCACAGTTCAGCTGATTCTATTTGGTGACATGATTGATTTGAGTCTGGCACTGAGTAGTTGACACTGAATGTCTAGGCTGGACTGTTATTTGGAGAGACGGCATGTAGATTTGCAGTTAGTCGATACCGGGTTCAGTTTCCTATTGGCCAGCTTCTGTTGACAGACACCGATACTACAGTGCAAATTGGACATATTAAAAAAAAAAAGTAAAGCTTGTTTTATTTAAACACGCCTCTAGAGCACATTGAATTTTATCATCCGCTATTGGACATCAAACATATGGTCATTCTGACATATTTCTGTGGAGGAAGCCTGCTGCCGCCACATAAGCTACTTTTTCCGATAAGCAGCAAAGGGTCTTTTATATGCACTTTCCCACAAACAGGACAGCACATACCACAGTCTTTGCTGAACCAGTTATGGACCACTGGTTGGAATGGAAAATAGCCCAAATTGCAAATGGGTCCACTGAGCAGGATCGGTATGATGACCGACACATGAATTGGACAGATTAAGGCCCTGTGTACTGTTAGCACCTCCACCATAAGGGCACCAGCCTTCCGCCTTCCTCAAGGTAATGTTGATGTCACAGCATTGCATTTAAATGCCGCTACATTTGTTCACAAATCTATGACGTCACCAGATTTACACATGGGTACCATTTAGTAAAACGTGATAATGAATGTCTGTGAGCGTCAGCCTTTCATGCAACGATCCATTTTTCATAAACTATACATACACTGATGACAGTATTTCTTTCGTGGTTTTGTGTCTTAATGGAGTTTTTGAGGAGTGTTTGTCTAATGAATCAAACTGGATGGCTATATATGGATATATATAAGGGAAAGTAGCCAAGACCTACACGCCATCTTCCTTGCTACAGAAAAACAACAAAAACAACCCCCCCCCCAAAAAAAAAGAACCTGGACGGTAAAGAAGAAAAAATAGTGGGGAACAAATAAGCTGATATTTTCTGTGAAAGAGATGAATGCAGATTTGTCGTGATTATTATTGTATCTATTAACCTTTGTACGTATATCAAACAATTACTCTTTGGTGAGTATTTGAGGAATCCAATCTACATACGGGTATGTGTGTACTCAAAGAATCAATTTTTTATTGTCATGAATACCTTTTTGTAGTTCATGCGGCGCTTCCCGAGTGGCGTGTCTGTAGTACAGACAGTAGCCTCCAGGGGGAGGGGTGTAATAGCATCACCATGGCAACGGCATGACACGCCTCATTCATCTACCTCATTGACATGTCATTGTTATGTCGCAGTCTGGCGTAATTTGCTGCCAGGCGAACTGTAAAGCCAGGGGTGGGATATGACCAAAGTCCAAGTTCTGGGAAGATTTCTTGTGAAAAAATAATTTTATTACTAATTATTATTATTATTCCAGAGTTTATGGTGTGTGATTCTTTATTAAAGAAATTGTACAATTTTAATGTTGCTTGTTTACCAAGAAGTGTGATCTCTTTATATACAATTCTAGTGATTTTTTCTCCCACCCCTTAACAAATCAAATAATTTGCCTATATAATATAAGGTGAGGTTGTGTGAGGTGTGGGGACTTGTTGTCCTAAATATATATTATTCAAGTGGTGAGTACAGCTCTCCCCACCCTCGCATACTTCTAACCGACTCCCCTCCCTTGTTGTGACTACACCTATTAACTGTTGCCGGTTCCTTGTGATGATATTTGGGACTGGAATACATGTAGTCATCATTTGTGGTAGTGTTAGTAGTAATCAACAGCATTATATAGAAGCATATTTCTAGATCTTCCAGAGCTTGGACAATTGTGCGGGTTTTCACTGGGGTGGGCTATGCTGTGAATGGTCTGCAATGCGGAAATGTCATTACATGTGTGGGCGTACAAGATTGCATGCGAATAAGAGAATAGCGCTATTGCTATGAGGGGATACGCGATTGGTCGAATGTTCTATGTGTACTTTGTGCATCGACTTGCCATGTCCGTCGAGATCCAATTAGCCAACATTTGTCCATGCGCCAAACTGCATGACTGAAAAGGTGCGCAATGTACTTTTGACATTTAGGCCATTGATGCAGTGAAATCACACTGTGGTAGTCTACTGTCTTAGCAGGTATCTATTGCAGATAGTTTGTAGAAACATAGATATTTGTCTATCGGATATCTGGGGGCAGTCAATAATGTCCTTGGCTACGAGTATCTTGCCATTGAAGTGTCAAGGTTTATGAGGGGAACAATAAATGATGATGATAATGATAATGCAGGCTTTATATGAAGTACATTCAGAGTTTATATACACATTATAGATATACATAGATATACATATATATATATATATTCTTATTGAAGATGCTGGTGAGCTAGCCCTCGCCATCATGGCCGTGTCTTGACTGGTGAGAAATGGAATAATGGTGGTGACATCTTAACCTTTTTACCTCTGAGTGTTATAATTGTTAATGATTATTGTAAATGAATGCATGTCTGAATTAATGGGTAGGATCAGGTGTTCTACTACTTAATTACACACACTATTTGTAGAGAGCGGGAGAAATGTGTGTATTTATATATGTGCATATATACACACATTATAATGTTTCTTTGTCTATTTGTCTGTGTGTCCTACAATTTTTGGAAGTTTAACTAACACTGTAATGTCCTGATCACTGTCATTGTTTTGCACGTAGCCACCTCTAATCCCTTAAGAAAGGGACGTGTAAGAAAGAGGAGTGGTCAGCATTTAGACGCGAAGAAACATGTCTGTTTGTATATGTGGTTCTCAGACTGTCAGGAGATGTAATTTTCAAGAGCAGTTATACTGTAAGCATGGTGAAGATGTTTGATGTATTGACTTAGATCCTTTGTTTTGTTTCCTTCTTAATTTCCCCCTCCCCACTGTAAAATACAAAGACGCGTATCTCAGCCCTATGATGATCTCAACAGGCATCTGCCTACCGGTGGATGCAGAGTGCGTTTTGTATCTAACACAGAGGTGTAAATAAGCCTTTTTCTTTTTGTTAAGCAATTTAGTTTGGTGGAGTATACTGAATATATCAACAAAGCAAACCCCATGTCAACAACTGTATGCTGACTGGGTTTGTCCTGCTATTCAATGGCTAAGTGCTAGAGAAGCTACCTGGTGATGTGTGACTGTACGGCCTCTTTGAAGGGCATCAATAAGCTCTAATGTCCTCAAGGAACCAATGGCCGACAGCAGCTGCAAGTAATAACCTTAAGTACACTACTGAGACTACTGCTGGACTGCAATATAGACTCCGGGTTTAACAATGTGTTGTAATAGTTTCAATGGATATCAGTCAACTCTTTTTTTTGTTGGTTAAGTATATCATTCTTCGTGCCTGTCCACAACACGCTTGCTACTTTTAAAAGAAAACCCACAATGGTTGGCAACCGTTACGCTTTCCGCTTTCTGCGCTCACTTATGTTTGTGCCTAAGCAGAAGAGTCGCTTGAGTTCCAGTCTGCACCAGTCAATTTCCTGTATTGTGCACTCACTAGATGGCTCACTTCCAATTTCTTCTTTACCAGGTGGCTTCCACTATGACTTTCGTCGTGGCTTCCCGCATGGCTTCCCTGCATGGCTTTGCGAATTAACCATATGTGGGCGAAGCAAGTTTTTTTAATTGCTGTCTGTATGTGGCAGGATTGTGCCATACTACTGCATCCGCTATCCTTCGTTATTCCGCTCTCATGTAGGTCAGATTAAGTATGTGCTACAGTCCACACTCTTGCTTTCACCGAAATCCTATATAGTGTTGCTGTGTAAGCAACAAATAGTTTAGTTTTCCGTTATCGTAAATGGAAGCCCTATCCTCTAGGTACATTTATCCATCTCCCTGATTGTCAGTGTAGAAAAGACTGGCTTGTGTATATGAAAGTTGCAGAAATAATTTTGTTTCCAATAAATGCCATTTCACCTTGATTTCCAATATGGCTAGTCTTTCAACGCCAGACACCAACACTAGTTTCCGCCCCCCCACCCCCCACAATTTGGGGAGGGATTTAATAAGGGAAGTAGAATCTGACAAGGGATGAGGATTAAAACGCACAATTTAGTTACTATTTGTAGTATTAGCCTTATTTTATGGTTTAACTGCCGATTTTATGCACTACAAAACCCACAAAAACCCAAGCAAATGGTGTTAGTGTTATGTAATGTTTTTTCTCTTGCTTGTCAATATGGTCTGACCCCGTTATAACGCGATTGTTCAGGTCCATATAATGCGATCGTGAAAAAATCGGGGTCGCGTTAAATCAGGATTAACTTGATTGAATTAAAGAATTCTGGGTCCAATAAATCATTGCATTATATCTGAATTAGCATTAATTCGGGGCGCGTTATAATGGGGCTTCACTGTATCTGTGAACACCTGAATATGATGATAATTTAATTTGCTGCACATCCAAAGCAAAGCTAATTCAGCAAGCCATAGTCATTAGAATGACAGCTTTTTTTGTTATGTATTGTGTGGGAAGGCGGGCTTGGCGCGGCGGGAAAGATATAGCAGCTAGTGTTTTTAAAAAAAGGGGGGAGTCGGGGAGTATTAAAAAAAAAAGGAGTAAAAGCAAAAAAAGAGGAAGTGTGGGGTTCAGTGTGAGCTCATGGACAATCAAGTCGTTAAACAGGTGAAAACATTGAACTTAGCCGAAGTAGGTCAGCCTTACTGTCGTCAACTAAAAAAATAAAGAAATAAAGTGAGTGGCTTCTCATTAACACTCAATGGTCCTAAGCGACAGTTGGAGAGATGGTTGGTTGGCCGGGAAGTTGGGGTGTGTACAGGTATGTATGTTTACAGCAGTGTGCTTAAAGACAAGACGACCAGACGGGATGGCCGAATGTGTTGAGCGTCCGTCTCCTGTTTTGGGAGATCGGGGGATCTGAATCCATGGGTTTATGGGTTTGAGCCCTGGTCGAGTCAAACCAATGACCTAAAAATTGATACTTGTCGCTTCCTAGCCAGGCGCTCGGCATTATTAGGATAGGGCAAGGACTGGTTAGCTCAGTGTCAGGATAATGTGACTGAGTGTGATATTGGGTCATGGTGCCGGTGGCTTGATTTCCCAGTGGGACAGCACTATAAAGTCACCATGATTGCACACTGTCACAAGTCGGTACCCGTCCTGATAAGACCGTAGATGTTTCTAGGACGTAAAACAACAACAAACAAACCTTAAGTCGTTTTACATTCCCCTTTTTGTATCAGGCTCACTTTGTATCGTGTATAAAGGAAACATTGACTTTAGCTTTAGTCAAATCAACAAGAGACCTAGTATGGACCTCAGGGCTACTTCAAGGTCACCTATCAGTCTCAAGGTCACTGCAATCAGTTGGGGAGGGAAGGGAGGGAGGGAGAGATGGGGGGTGGGGAACTGACTCACACGTGAAGGTGCTTTAACATAGATTTTTCAATAAGACCTGGACTGACCACAAAAAGCCAGTCATCAAGAAAGGAGTGCCTTCTCTTCAAAACCTCAGGCTGACCTTGTTGCTACTAGTCGTGCCCTGCAGTGTCCTTGAAACTGTCATGCGCAGAGATTTATACGCTTTTGCATGGCTGGGGAGCGAGCATTGTTTTGTTTTTTTTCTCTTTTGTATGAAAGTTATCTGGATTTTTCTAAATTCATACACATTCAGTAATTATTATTAATAGCATCATATCCTGGTGTTGTCAATGACAATAGCGTATAAGAGGGCTGCCATGGTCAGGTAACTGCTATATTCTTGATAAATGTACTCTTTATTTTTTTTGGTTTATTCTAGTGCACTGTACACTTGTGGATTTGTAGTTTTCTGTCTTGTAGCATGTATATTATGGGGTATGTCACAGACAAATTTGCCTAATAAAAGCTGTCACAGCATTAACATGAGTGTCTTTGCGTATTTATGAACAATAAAAAATGCTACCATGCCATTAAGGGTGTGAGCTTTTGTCTTGTGAACTTTTGTCTACTGAGATATGTCATGGACACCCCCCCCCCCCCCCATCCCACACACATATACGCGGGTACCAACCATGACATAAGGGCAGTGACTAAGGAAGAAGTACTTAAAAAGATTAAGGTCTTGTCTGAATACAAATCATCAGCTCAATGATACTAATTGATGTAATAACTATATTAATCAAAGAATTCACCCATATAGTAAACCTATTAATTGAAATAGGTATTTTTCCAGATGATTGGAAAATTGCTACACTTGTACCTATCCCAAAAGTCAGCAACCCTAAAACATGCAATGACCTCAGACCAATTTCTCTGCTACCCATAACTAGTAAAATAGTTGAGCAACTCATTCATGATCAAATAAAAACATTTTTTGAAGCAACAAACTACCCAGCAGATGAACAAAATGGCTTCAGGAAAGGCAGGTCCATAACCAAAGCACTCTCAACACTCCTTTATGTGCTTCTCAGTGCGGTGGATTCTAGCAAACTTACCATAGCAGTATATATTGATTTAAAAAAAGCATTTGACACTATAGATCATAAAATCCTGTTGCAGAAGGTAGGCAAGAGTGGGTTAGGTCCAAAAACAGTAGCCTTTCCAATTGAAAGCGGTAACCTTTCTGACAAACTATCTTTCCAATCGAAAGCAAAGTACCAAACTAAATGGCATTGAGTCAACCTTAAGACAAGTAAAAACTGGGGTACCAATGGGATCAACACTGGGCCAATTCTATTCCTTCTGTTCATAAACGACTTACTCCAAGCACTGAGGCAAACAAAATGCATTCTATTTGCTGATGACACAGTCCAACTGGTATCAAACAGTAACTTAGCAAAAGCAGCAGAATTGACAAATGGAAATTTGGCTAGAATAAATATATATGGTGCAAGGAAAACAAATTAAATCTCAATATAATCAAAACTGAATATTTTATCTATGGCACCTAGAACAAGAAGGACAAATCCCCAGAAGTACAAATAAAGACTGGAAATGAAACACTAAGGGAGGTAGAGATATACAAATATTTGGGAACTGAACTGGATGCAACTCTAAATGGGAATAAACAACTAAATAGATTAAATCAGTCACTGGCAGGGGTTTTATAAGTGAAAAAACAGCTCTTCTTATGTACAAAACAATGATCCTCCCAATAATTGATTTTAATGACCTAATATATGAACTACTCACAAAACAGCAACAAGCAAAGCTTCAAACAGTACAAAATATGGTACTCAGGATAGTTTACAAAGGCCAAAATCTACACACAGAAGAACTGCATGCTAAAGCTGGAATGGACAAATTGTGTGGAATGAGCTGGGGCTCATTTGGGGTCATTACAGGGCATGCGAGGCAGCGAAGCACTATATTTGTAATGCCTGATTTTAACCTACTTTTGTCTATATTGTTCATACCATCTCATCATCTCATCCATAAATAGTTCATATGCACTATAATTGTTAAAGTTACATAATCCGATGGTTTTGAGTTTCTGTAATTTTATGAGAAAAATATACTAGGTTGATTGTTATAATCTACCTTACTTTAGCTTGAAGTCATTTTGATTTTAAGTGGCTAACTGTTGAGATATTTGAAGTGCAATCATGCAAAATTAATTTTGGCAAGCACACCAAAACTCGGACACCATAGACTTCTGCAGTAACCGTTTCTATTAAATTAACTTAGTATGCCCTTCTATATGGTGACACATGTTTAATAAGTGTACCAGTATCTAAGTTAGATATGAAGAATAAAATCTCGCTACTTGCTTTGGTTTTGAAGATTTTATGTTTTTATCGGACTCAACTTTAAGGCCAGAAGACCAGCGCCTCGGTGCTGAAAAAAGATGTTATTCAACTGGAATAAAAAATGTGAACAACCCCCCCTCCCCAAATAAAACCCTCAGAAATTAAAGGGGAAAAACCCCACTTGAACTTGAAGTGATTTTTAGTAGTACATTTAGTGTAGTTCCACAGCCCTGTTCTTGTGACAGGTGAATCTCATATCTATCATAATTCTATCGGCACTGCCATCTAAAAGGGCTGTCACATTATGACGCATCGCGCAAACATACGCTAACGTAACTGATTTTGGCCGCTATGTCGGGATACGTCACAATGCATTACACATTCGTTATGCGTATGTCAATGGATGTCGATGTATGTCAACATAGGTCAACGCTCGTTAGGGGGTTGCAAAGGTTTTGTGCATGTGCAAAACTTTCGACGTACGACAACATCTGGGTGTTATATCGGCCGTACATTATGTATACGTTAGGCATACATCGATGTACGTTAGACTTACGTTGTTTACTACGTTGCACTATGTTGACCTACGTTAAAGGCAGTGGAAACATACAGCATACTGACAACGTATGGATAACATAGTCTAACGTACGTTTCGCGTTTCTTCACTGTGTTGACAGATGTAAGGTATGAGGCATAGTTCTGGCAATCCAATAATGTATATAATGTTCACCAGCATTCTGCGAACGTACCATGAGCGTAATTTGAGCATTTTTCGCAGGGAGGTACGTTAGCCATACATTGGCCATACGGTATGTATACATCCAACTTTGTCCCCGCACTGAAAATGTTGACGCATCTCGACGTAAAAAAGTGATTTTACGCTTTCGCCACGCACTTGCGAGATAGTCATAATGTGACAGCCCCTTTACTTTAGGCAGTGGATATTTTGCCGTTACATTTCTACAGCTATTTGCCCGTGAATTCTGGTACACAGGCACAGTTAGAACAGGACTAAGAGTCTAAGTCTAAGAACCCATAATTACAGATTTTCCTAAGTTCAAATCGACCTAACTTTCTAGAGATTTACCTTAGAAAAAATGTGTGACTACCACGCTTAAAGTTGCATGGTCCGATGGCGTCTGAATTTTAATTTTATTTTTGAGACAAATATATCAAATTGATCATTGTCCATGTTGCCGGTAACATGCATAATTCAAAGCCCTGACCACGGGCCCCCATAGTGATGCTTACCTTAGATACCAAATACAGTAGCGTTCGGTAACCATGAACAAAGTCGATTTCCGGTAGCCCGAGCAGTTTGAGTTCATTCCTCACCGTATCACCAAGTCGTGAAGACCTGGGTCACTGAGCACAGTAAGAAATTCAGAACCAACCCACCATCCCAACTATGAGGCCTTACTTTGGTTGATCATTTCAGTAAAATGCCCTTTGTACGTGGTCTTCATTCATTGACCAGTCTTGAAGTTATCAAATTTTTCAAGGACATGTTTGCCATTCAGGGTGTACCAAAACGACTGTACACTGACAATGGTCCACAATATGATGCGGCATTGTTCAGAAAATTTGCCATGGTATGGGAGTTTGAACATATTACAAGCAGCCCACGATACTCGCAGAGTAATGGTGTGATTGAGAGAACAGTTGGTATTGTTAAAGCGGTCCTGAAGAAAGCCATGCAGTCTGGGACAGATCCCCAGATGGCGCTTCTGTGCCTCAGAAGTACCCCGCTTGGACCAAGAGTCCCAAGTCCAGCTGAGTTGCTGTATGGAAGGAAGGTCCGTTCAAATCTCCCTGCCAAGGATGAAATTCGACAGTCAGTTAGTGATCATCATAATTGGTTGAGTGACAATGCAAAAAGGTCATCACAGTATTATGACCAAAATGCAGGTCCTGAGTTGCCAGGATTACTCCCTGGTATGAAAGTACTGATGCAGGAACCAGGCAAATCTTCATGGGTTCCTGGAACTGTAAAATCAGTGTGTAAGGAGCCTCGATCATACATGATCAAATCGCCTAATGGAAATGTATTACGGCGTAACCGTCGTTTCTTGAAAGAGCTTAGTGCAGAGGCTAGTAAGAAACTTGGATTTAGCCGAGAATCAACTGACCTAGAGAGCCCTTGTTCTGAAGCTGAACCCCTTCCACAAAGCCAATGTTCTGGGAATGAGCAGTCTGTGACTTGCTCGCCCACAAGACCACCCACTGAAAAGAGTGTGAGGTTTAGTGAACGCGCAAACCTCACAGTCATTCGAAGTGACCAACCGGTCAAAGAGGTATTTAGTCGTAGACAGTCTGAAAGAACAACTAAAAAAACATCAAGACTAATTGAACAGTGCGGAGTCATGGTTAATTTTGGTTCTTAGACTTAGTCAGTAGTATGTCTGAGCATTAGACTTATTATGTTGTCAGTCACAACTTTTATATACATTCAAAGTTAATCACAGTATTAGTCAACTGCAAGAGAAACTATTATCAGAATTTGCGTATTGGAGGAAATATTCAAGATTATCTTTCAATGAAGTAACTGCAATGGTAATAGTGGTGCACATGTATAAACCTAAATATTCTCAGCATGATGAGAAATTGTATTGACATCCACATAGGTATATAACTTGTACACATCAACATGATTATTGTAACACAGGAAGATTGCTGCTTTTCATTTATAAGAAAAGGGATGTTGTATACCTATTCCATTATGTACTATCATGAATCCATACTTTGATGTACACTGGCAGGCATGGGCACCAGGAGGTACAAGATGGCTGAAGAATAAACACTACACAGTCTCCCTCACAATCCAACATAACTCAACTTAACACATATCCTGTTATGTCTGCTAGTACGAATCAGTCTGAGTGATGTGCGCCTGGTGTGCTTCAAGAATATGACCGTTATCAACCCGTAGCTGCTGCTTCCTGTCTTCAATCTCAAGAATGCATTGAAATATCTATATTATCAGTAAAAAACATAATTGCTTAGATTAATTATCTATTCACCATACCCTGCATATAAGTAATTAATCTACTGAGGCCACGAGATTGACCTAATTGATTAATGGCTTCCTTTTGTGATGGGTTTCTCAAAGGATGCGGTAGTAAATTCACTGATTATTCTATATATGCTGTCCCAAATAACTTGTTATTGCACCAATATCTAAGATGGATATATATATAATCAAATTAAGATACATGTTTTGGTTTTGAAAAATAAATATTTCATCGGACCATGCAACTTTAAGTTCCATTCAACTTTCAAGCCCTTTCCATTGGTATGTTCCATTGTGAAAGCAATCTGCCGGTAAGCTATTTTGTTCGCTATTTTACCATGGAATGCGAAAGTTGGAGAACAACATGAATATCCAGTAACAGGAAGATATGGCTTAGGTGAGAGAAATGATCGTGGTGAATACTTGATAAATTTCTGTTTGACATCAAAACTAGTAATTGCTAACACCTTATTTGAACATCCAAAGAGAAGACTATATACATGGAAGAGCCCTGGTGATGTATGTCGGAACCAGATCGATTACATTCTTGTCAACCAACGATATCGAAATTGTATCAAACAGGCAAGGACATATCCAGGTGCTGACATATGTTCGGATCATAATCCAGTAGTAATCAGTATGGTAGTGAAATTGAAACAGCAGAACAAAATTAAAAACAACATTCAAATGGATATGAACATGTTAAAAGATGCAAAATACAGAACTAAGTATAATGTCTCTGTTCATAACAAATTCAGTGTACTGATGAATGAAGAAACTCCTCAGAGAGAATATAACGACATTGAAATGGAATGGGAAGCTCTCAGAGAAAGCATGGTCAAGTCAGCAGAGGAGGTGTTACCAAATAAAAAACGAGAGACAAAGCAATCATGGATGACGCAACCCATACTAGAAAAGATGGCAGAAAGGAAGAAAGTGAAAACCACTGATCCACTTAAATACAAACACCTGAAGAATGAAATAGAAGATGAATGCAAAAAAGCTAAAGATGAATGGTGGAATAAGAAGTGTGAAGTAGTGGAACAACTTGAGTCTCAACATCGTTCAAGAGAGATGCACAAGAAAGTGAAAGAGATAACAGGTCAAGGATACAGACAGAGAAGCAGTAAATGTATCAAGAACAAAGACGGCAAAATGCTCTTTGAAGAAGATGAAATAAAGTCCAGATGGGAAGAATATGTAAACAAACTATACAATGATGACAGAGGGAACCCACCCACAATTGAGAAAGAAGATGGGAATATTATATTAGTATCAGAGGTTGAGAAGGCTATCAATGATCTAAAGTCAGGTAAGGCTCCTGGAAGTGACCAGATAACATCAGAAATGATAAAAGGACTAGATGAAGTGGGGATTCAAATCATTCATAAGCTAGTAAATGACATCTATGAGACTGGATTTATACCATTGAATATGAATGAATCCATATTTGTACGACTCCCAAAGAAGCTAAAACCAACATTGTGTACTGAGTACAGAACACTAAGCCTGATGAGTCATATGTTGAAGATGATCCTGAAAATAATTTTACTGAGAAACAGACAGAAAATTGAAGAACAAATCAGTAACGTACAAAGTGGGTTTATATCTGGAAGAGGTACACGTGAAGGGATTTTCAATATGAGAATGATTTGTGAACGTTATTGTGAAGTGAACCAGGATGTTTATGCCTGCTTTATTGACTATGAGAAGGCCTTCGACCGAGTCAATCATGAACTGTTAATCAAATGTTTACAAGATATTGGTGTCAATGGCAAGGAGCATTAAACTAATTGTGAACTTATACTGGACACAACGTGCATTTATAAAAATGGAGCAGGGCCTATCGGATGAAGTTATGATTAAACGAGGAGTTCGACAGGGGTGTGTATTGTCACCATGTCTATTTAACCTGTACACAGAGATGATTTTCAGACACATTGAAGATTGCAAGGGAGTGACAATAGGTGGCATGAACGTCAACAATCTTAGATATGCCGATGACAGTGTAATACTAGCAGACAGTGAGAAAAACCTACAAGATATAGTGAATAGAATCAATAAAGCTGGAATACTATTCAACATGAAGATGAATGCCAGGAAGACCAAAACAATGGTTATAAGTAAAAAGACAGATAAACCAAATGTCAATATAACCATAGATGGCACAAACATAGAACAGGTATCCGAATTCATATATCTCAGACAAAAGATTATAAATGATGGGAGATGTGAGGAAGAAATTAAAAGAAGGATAACAATAGCCCGAACTGTTGTATACCTATTCCATTATGTACTATCATGAATCCATACTTTGATGTCCACTGGCAGGCATGGGCACCAGGAGGTACAAGATGGCTGAAGAATAAACACTACACAGTCTCCCTCACAATCCAACATAACTCAACTTAACATGGTGACAGCCGGGTGGAACCTGCCCTTGCAATGAGCTCTGTCAACAGGAAGTCAACAACAACAACAATGGTATGGTGTTGATCTGTCAATGGACAACTGTGAGCTCTGGAATGAGAGTATTGTTGAGATGTGTGAGTGATAATAGGGAACCATGCTGCCTGCTGTGCACTCTGAACTCTGGATGCAAGGTTCACCTCTGCCAGAATGAATGGGCATTGACAACTTTGGCTGTAACTAAGTCAAAAATGGTCCGATCTGGATGCTGTCAAGTGCATTCTGTGCAGGACAGAGCCCATGAATATGTGTGCTGTGTCAGATGAAGATGGAAAGTGAAGAAATGCCATGCAGAATTTGAAATTGGTTCAGTAAGTAAGGCCTACCACAGATCTCGATCCACTGCAAGTGTAAAAGCATGCTGTTTTCCCTCTTTGGAGTGAAAGTGTAGTGTCCTGACAATATTGCCAATTTTCTGACTACCACCAACTTGTTATCATTGTGCATAGTTGTGTTAATCCTTGTGTGCTGAGTCCTAGACACCAAACATGGCTACTAATTTGGGAGTTCCGTTACCACAACTGAACTGGGACATCAGGGATCAAACTTATGCATTCAGTGAATGGAAGAGCTTCCTTAACAGCTACTTTGTGATCAGTGATGTAGAAAATGAAAAGAAATGGCACTACATCTTGCTGTCAGCTGGTACCAAAGGTCATGAACTCTGGAATTCATGGGGTCTGAGTGATGAAACAAAGAGAGACCCAGCCAAGGTATTTGAACAGTTTGAAAAATATTTGGTGGGAACCCTTAACAAATGGGTTATGCGACTTGAACTGGCTAGTTTGGTCCAAAAAGAAGGTGAAGCTGTTGATGATTATATTTGCCGTCTCAAAGCTAAGGCGAATATGTGCACTTTCTCAAATGAGGAGATGAAAAATGAGCAGATAATGTTTCAGTTGATCAAAGGTATTTTCTGGCCTGAAGCGCGGAAGAAGTTGATTGAGAAGGGAAACACACTGAAACTAGAAGATGCAATTAAATGTGCTGACTGTTACCAGGCAACACTTCAAAATACTAACAGTTTTGCTGGTACCACTAGTGCCTCAATCAACACATTCGAGTACCACAACACTTGTCGTTTCTGTGGAACATCGCATCTGCCGAGGAAATGCCCAGCATATGGCAAGAAGTGTAATAATTGCCAAAAGATGAACCATTTTGGTAAAGTGTGCCGTCAGAAATGCGATCAGAGCACCAGAGCTGGGAAGAAGGACTATGGTGGTGCCAAGACCAAGCATTGACAATCCCATTCCAAGAGCAGACATAGGGATAATCATAGGACTGTACATGACTTTGACTGTAATAGAAGTCCCCCAAATGATGACGCTCTTGACTGTGGGGAGGTGACAGTCCAGGTATGTGACTTTGATGCAACGGACAGACAGTCAATCTTTGCTAAGTTGAATGTAAAGCCTCCTGATGTAAAGTGCAAAGTGACTCTCAAGGTCAAAGCGGACACAGGTGCCAATGGTAACATCCTACCATTGCGATGCCTACGGCAGATGTATCCGAATGAAAGACATCCTCAGTGTATGTTACAGCGTAGCTCTGTCAAACTTACTGCTGTAAATGGCACAGACATTGAACAATTAGGTACAATGGTTATGCAGATCCAATTTGAAGACTCCAAATGGATCACTGCCAGATTCTATGTGTGTGACACTAAGGGGCCCAGCCATTTTGTCGTGTGGGGCCTCTGAAAGGTTGAAACTTATAAGCGTTTCACAGAGCAAAAATATCAGTGTTGTTCATGAAAATAAATTGCAGTCCCACACCACTGTCCCTAGCAGTAGACCAAATAAACATGAGGTCAAGCCCGAGATTTCTGACAGGAGTGCCCTGCGACAAGCTTATCCTGAGTGTTTTGAAGGCATTGGTCGAATGCCCAAACCATACCATATTGAGTTAAAAGATGATGCTACCCCAGTTATTTCTGCTCCACGTAAATATCCCATTCAGCTGAGACAGAAAATTTGTGACAAAATTGAAGAAATGGTGAAACTTGGTGTTGTAGTAGAAAAATGTTCTGATGAAACTGCTTGCGATTGGGTCAGCTCCTTAGCATTTTCCTGTAAAGCATCTGGTGAGCTTAGGGTGTGTTTAGATCCTAAAAATCTCAACCAAGCAATTAGGCGTACACATCATAAGACACCTACACTAGAAGAAATCAGTCACAACTTCTCTGGCTCAACTGTGTTTTCTAAACTTGATGCTAAGCATGGGTATTGGAGCATTGTTTTAGATGATGAAAGCAGCATGGTATGCACATTCAACAGCCCTGCTGGTAAATACAGATTCCGTCGTTTACCATTTGGCTTGTGTGTTTCTCAAGACATCTTTCAGAAATACATGGATGAGATCATTGGGAAAGCAGGTGTCGGTGTGGATGGCATTGCTGATGACATCGTTGTACATGGTAAAGATGAGTCGAAACATGATGAAGCTCTACTCCGGTTAATGAAGGTATCCAAAGAGTATGGTCTAGTATTTCGCTTTGAAAAGTGTGAAATCAAAAAGAAGATGATTGAATTCTATGGTCTGATCTGGTCCAAGGATGGTATGAAGCCTGATGTAAAGAAATGTGATGACATTCGAAACCGTCCTGCTCCCCAGAATAGGCAGGAGCTCCAAAGCTTTCATGGTCTCATACAGTATTTAGGGCCCTTCATACCACACTTGTCGACCAAGACCAGTGTATTACGCTTATTGTTGAAATCAGATGCTGATTGGAGTTGGGATGTAGAACATAATGCTGCTTTTGAGTCACTAAAACAGGCTATTCATGAAGACATGCAGTTGCGATATTTGATCCTAACCTAGCATTTGAACTAGAGGTTGATGCGTCTATCCTTGGATTAGGTGCTGCTCTCATTCAGAATGGGAAGCCTGTTGCATTCGCTTCCAAAGCACTTACTCCAGCTGAGACCAGGTATGCAAACATAGAGAGAGAGTTGCTAGCTGTTGTATATGGACTAGAAAAGTTCCATACGTATATTTTTTGTCGCTCGCTGATTGTTTTTAGTGATCATAAGCCACTAGAAAACATTAAGCTGAAGCAGCTAAGCCAAGCTCCTCCTCGGTTGCAGCGCATGCTGTTGCGCATCCAGCCGTATGATATTGACTTGAAGTACCGTCCTGGAAAGGAGATGGTCTACGCTGACTACTTGTCACGAATAGCACCCTCTCCCGGACCGAGTGTAGAACTTGAACAAGCGATACACATGGTACAGATCTCAGTCAACCAGCTTGAAAAGTTGCGCTGAGGTAGTAAGCAAGATGTTGAGATATCGGCATTGGCTGAGCAGATTATTCGAGGTTGGCCACAACAGGTTAGACAAGTTCCAAAAGTTATTCGGAGCTACTGGTCTATGAGAGACTATATGTCTGTTGAAGATGGGCTTGTATATGTCGGAAATAGACTTGTTATTCCAGAGTCTTTCCGCAAGGAATATCTCGAACGCATTCATGCCAGTCACCAAGGTATCACCAAGTCCCAGTTACAAGCAAAGGAATGCCTATACTGGCCAAACATGTCATCTGACATAGAGACACTAGTAAGTGATTGTGTAATATGTCTACAAAATTCAAAGAGTACCCAAAAGGAGCCTATGCAGCCACATGACCTTCCCTCCCAACCATGGGAAGTACTGTCCAGTGACTTGATTGAGCTGCATGGCCATACATATATTGTATTGGTTGATCATTTCAGTAAAATGCCCTTTGTACGTGGTCTTCATTCATTGACCAGTCTTGAAGTTATCAAATTTTTCAAGGACATGTTTGCCATTCATGGTGTACCAAAACGACTGTACACTGACAATGGTCCACAATATGATGCAGCATTGTTCAGAAAATTTGCCATGGTATGGGAGTTTGAACATATTACATGCAGCCCACGATACTCGCAGAGTAATGGTGTGATTGAGAGAACAGTTGGTATTGTTAAAGCGGTCCTGAAGAAAGCCATGCAGTCTGGGACAGATCCCCAGATGGCGCTTCTGTGCTTCAGAAGTACCCCGCTTGGACCCAGAGTCCCAAGTCCAGCTGAGTTGCTGTATGGAAGGAAGGTCCGTTCAAATCTCCCTGCCAAGGATGAAATTTGACATTCAGTTAGTGATCATCATAATTGGTTGAGTGACAATGCAAAAAGGTCATCACAGTATTATGACCAAAATGCAGGTCCTGAGTTGCCAGGATTACTCCCTGGTATGAAAGTACTGATGCAGGAACCAGGCAAATCTTCATGGGTTCCTGGAACTCTAAAATCAGTGTGTAAGGAGCCTCGATCATACATGATCAAATCGCCTAATGGAAATGTATTACGGCGTAACCGTCGTTTCTTGAAAGAGCTTAGTGCAGAGGCTAGTAAGAAACTTGGATTTAGCCGAGAATCAACTGACCTAGAGAGCCCTTGTTCTGAAGCTGAACCCCTTCCACAAAGCCAATGTTCTGGGAATGGGCAGTCTGTGACTTGCTCGCCCACAAGACCACCCACTGAAAAGAGTGTGAGGTTTAGTGAACGTGCAAGCCTCACAGTCATTCGTAGTGACCAACCGGTCAAAGAGGTATTTAGTCGTAGACAGTCTGAAAGAACAACTAAAAAAACATCAAGACTAATTGAACAGTGCGGAGTCATGGTTCATTTTGGTTCTTAGACTTAGTCAGTAGTATGTCTGAGCATTAGACTTATTATGTTGTCAGTCACAACTTTTATATACATTCAAAGTTAATCACAGTATTAGTCAACTGCAAGAGAAACTATTATCAGAATTTGCGTATTGGAGGAAATATTCAAGATTATCTTTCACTGAAGTAACTGCAATGGTAATAGCATTCCACAAGTGCACATGTATAAACCTAAATATTCTCAGCATGATGAGAAATTGTATTGACATCCACATAGGTATATAACTTGTACACATCAACATGATTATTGTAACACAGGAAGATTGCTGCTTTTCATTTATAAGAAAAGGGATGTTGTATACCTATTCCATTATGTACTATCATGAATCCATACTTTGATGTACACTGGCATGCATGGGCACCAGGAGGTACAAGATGGCTGAAGAATAAACACTACACAGTCTCCCTCACAATCCAACATAACTCAACTTAACACGAACAACATTCTCCAAAATGTATAGAGTGTTAACATCAAGTAAGATATTAATACAAACAAGGAAGCGTATTCTTCAGTGTTATGTGTGGTCTACTCTAATGTATGGGGCTGAGACATGGACAATCTCTAAGAAAATGTACAAACGTTTAGCAGCATTTGAGATGTGGACTTATCGAAGGATGATGAAAATATCATGGACAAAGAAGATCACCAACAAAGAAGTTCTCAGAAAAATTAAAAATAAGAAAAGCTTGTTTGCCACTATACAGACAAAGAAACTTATTTATTTTGGCCACATCATTCGTCAGAGTTCAATATACCGTACATTGTTGGAAGGGAAGGTGAATGGCAGCAGAGGGAGAGGGAGACCAAGAACATCATGGTTTACAAATATTTCACAGTGGACAGGCTTGAATTATTCACAGTCTATCAGAACAGCACACCATCGGGACAAGTGGAGAACCATTGCATCCAACCCTCGACTAGAGGACGGAACTATTGATTGATTGATTTTACCATGAACTAAAGATATGACACAAATGTACTGGTGCTGGCGCATATACCGCAATTCACGGCCAAATAAATAGCCACAGAAATATAAAACAGGTTCACGGAAAAATATCCACTTTGTTTACTTTAAAATTAAAATAATTTGAATCCAAAGTGATGGCTGAATCAGTTAGAGCGTCCGTCTCCCGTGTTGGTAGATCATGGGTTCGTATCCTGGTTGAGTCAAACCAATGACTTAAAAATTGATACTTGTCGCTTCCTAGCCAGGCGCTCAGCATTATTAGGACAGGGCAAGGAGCAGTGGAATGAGGAAGCAGAATTCACCCTATTCACACCGCGGCCATGTTGAAACCAGACCGAGGGCACTTACTGGTCGGCGAGTCACTGCTGTATGTAAAGTGATGTGAATACTTTTTTGTCAACCAAAACCTCTCGAAATCACTCAAATTTGATGGTATTCATTTTTTAAAGTAACATATTCATCTTTGCATACCTGTTTTCTACCTATTGGCCAATTTTCACGAAGATTGGGTGACCCTTGTGTGGTGATTTTTCCCATTCTTTAACTACAATGTGACTGTCAACTTCAAGTCTGCATAGTTATAGTGATATCACGTAATGCAGCACTGTCAGCGTAGTTATCTGTGCAACACAGTTGAACAACTAGTCTTAGTAATTACAAATTAATAAAAGCTTTAAAAGGGTTAAAATATATTTGTTAAATATATCTATATTAAGAAAGTTATGCAATTTTGAATTCAAGGAAAGATTGGCAGCCAAGGTGAGTGACTTTGTTGACATTGCCTACTGAAATGCATCTGATCTTCACTCAATCTTCATGAAAATTGACCAATAAATAGAAAAAAGGTATGCAAACATGAATATGATAGTTTCAAAAGTGAATATCTTCAAATGTTACTCCTTTAATTTCTGTAGTAGTTCATACACATCAGCACACAGTAGTGTTTTATGGCCATTTCCAATACCGACGCTTACTCAGCCTCGTTCTGATGACGAATTAGGTCGCGCGTGAATAGGGTGAAATGATCAAAGATTCACCCTTACCCTACTCTTATCTATCTCATACTCTGGATAATGGCGAATGATACTGAATCTTTTATCTAGGTTGAAAATAGATCAAAGATTCACCGCTAACGCTGATGAAATATATTATGTATATATGAGTGTGTATTTGAAGCCCTAAAAACGTGTACTGCTGATAACTTAGTCGGGTTCCATTACCCATATTTTCCGCTAGGTGGCGACCTCTGTTGAAACAGAGGCCAGGGGACCAGGCTACTGAGAAGTAACTAATACGAGGCTCGGTAACCAAAAACGAGGCTGCCATAACAACCGTGGCGACACTTGTTGGATCGTCAAGAACTTCCAACCATGTCAAAGGGAATCGACCAAGGAAGCTTCGGCTTACCCGCCAAGTTCGGTAAGAAAATGTGTTTATATAGATATATTGTCATTCACAAGGTCTAAAGGAAAAGTGTCAATAACTTATTGAGCCAACCCAAGCCCTCAAATTGTATTGTAACGAAAACTAGTGGCATGGTCACGCCTCACGCTGCCATGTAGATAAAGTATTCACCTCGTACTTGCAGTTGCAGTGTACTGCGAATACAGGGTGAATACTTTATCTAGGTGCCATGCCGTTAATCTGATTAACTTATTGATTAACTTAATTTATTGATCCTCTTCTGGCTGATCTATGTGCGTTTGGGCCTCTAATGCCAGCTCGTTATGGTAAAAACGAACTTTTTCTTTTTGCACATGTATTGAGGTGGATGGAGCTCTGAATATAATTGTGGGTGTCCTCTCCAATGGCAATGTCTATCCAGCCTTCTCTCGAATGGAAATTAGTATTACACAATTATGGAAGTTATTTTTTCAGTAATATTACTTATTCAATGAAGAACTAGTTAATGTAAATGTTGGATGTAAGCTGGTAAGCATCTGCAATATTAGAAGAGTAGTTTGAATAACTTAATGTTAAAATGTTAAATATGCTTTTCCACAAGTTACAGGTCGGTTTTTAAGCGGCATGTGTTCAGCGAATACTATTCTAGAAACTAGTACCAAGAAAGTAAATGTATAACATAGGGACTATAAAAGTATGATAGTATTTATAAGCTCACGATGATACATATATATTTGTTCATCGAATGGTAAATATAGACAATTTGTGCATTTTCCCCGGGAAGGCAATAACACAAAAGCGAAACGGTTACACGAAAATGGCGTAGGCCCCCTATATGGCCTATTCTTATTCTCTGACCCGATTCTTCTTCTTTGTGTTCAGCGAAAAGTCACAGTTGATTATCTGGATTAGGCTACCTTCCGGGTGCCTGGTTATGTCTAGATTTAAAGGGGCTGTCACACTACGACCTATGGCGTTAGCGTATGCCGATGTATGCGCTTTTCGACCAACACGTCGGCATAGGCCATCATAGGTTACACATAGGTTGGGCATACTTTGTATACGCTTTTCATAGATCATCATAGGTCGAGCCGCCAACAATGTTTTGTGCATGTTCAAAATTTTAGACCTATGTGGCTCATACATTTCTCATACGCTGGACGTACGCTGGCATAGGTTACGCATAAGTTAGGGGTAGGTCAGCCTAGGTTAGCCATATGTTGAACCTGCGTCCGCCGCGTATCTCTGGTGTATATAGCGTATGCCTAGCTTACATCTAACATGCCTCTAGCGTGTGCTGGCATACCCCTAGCGTATTGCGAGTGTACATCGAGCATATGCCCAGCGCATTGGCTGTCTGTCACACTACGACGTATGGCCTTAGCGTATGCCGACCTATGCAAATTTTGACCAAGACGTCGGCATATGGCGTCATAGGTTACATATAGGTTGGGCATAGGTCGAGTACACTTGGCATAGGCAGGTGTAGGTCGGCGTAGGTCACCGTATCTCGACCTATTTTTATTTTCAAATTATTTCGACACGTTACGCACACGCCGCCGTCATACGTCGTAGTGTGACAGGGCCTTTAGTTCTGTGATGTAAGAAGGACATTGCCGGAACATTAGAACTGTGCGGCACCTATGTCATTGGTGTCACTGAGTACATGCTTAGCTTCGCATTTAATTAGCTTGGCAAATTTCGCACAGATCACCGCAACGTTAACTATGGGATAAAATAGAGTTAACACCTGTAATAATAGTTAGCCCTAAGTCTCGTTCAATTAAAATGTTTGTCCGTGATGGTGTTGTTGTGTTTTTAAAGTATGTTTCTATATGATGTACATTTTTTCCTTTCAAAACATCGCGATATTAGGCCTATATCAATAATGTTTTTGTCATCACCCCCCCCCCCCCTTTTGTCGTCAATTGGATATGTCACTAAGTACCTTGCAGTGATATGTCGCATGGGGTATATGAAGGAAATAAAGTATTTTTCCTTAGTTGGTAAGGTATAAATGGGAAATAAAAGTGCCAACCATATTAGATTTCTACCGGGTTTAACCTATCTAAATATACTATCTTAATTCCCTTGACAACTATATGTAGAGGGGAAATGAAAATGATTAGAATGTGACTATTATTACTCTAGTTACTTAGGCCTTATATAAATAGGGGACGAAAATGTCAACGATCTTATGTTTTGAGTTCAGTTGCCTTATCCTGCTAGCTATGCTTACTGCCTACCTAACGTAATAAAACTAACAGGAAAATGAAAATGCCAAGCATCCTACTTATGTTACTGAATTAATTTATACTAATACTTGTAATAGTCTTATTATTTTCTGTACCATTCTATTAATCGGAAGATGAAATGTTAAGTATATAATATCTTTACCTGAATTACGTATATTGGCGAGGCAACATATTTAATTCACGCACGAGGCAAGTCGACACTCAGCATATGACCACTTCCCCCCGTTCCTCACTTCGCTTCTCGCTTTCTTAGGAGCAACACTAATCTTCACTTGCCTTCTTTTCTCCTTCAGGGTCGGCCGTCACTCACTTATGCCGCCCCACAAGCAGCTCGGTAGGCCGCCGCTCCAGCCACAGCTTCGTCGGGCTTCTCTAAGTTGGGCAGCCCGGATGCTCGCTTCACAAGCTGTCGTCACCTCAACACACTGACAGTTCGTCACAAGACCCAGCTCTGAAGCCGGCGGATTTGACTACTGTCCTGGAGCTTCAGAGGGAAGCGCTGCAGGTAACACGGTGTAAAATATTCTGATTTTCGACGTTAGGGGAATGCAAATGTTCTATTACTAAAAGGGTATACATGACCAGGTGCATGTATGTATATATATATGTAAGTGCTGGTGGTACCTGAGTGGAATGTAAATAGACATAGTGGTGCTGGCTGCGCTGTGTGCAAGGGGCACTCAGGGCCTACCCCCTCCCCCCTCTACTGGGTAGGATCACCACATTCAGGGTCAAGGTTCAAGGCTGGTGGTGGCCAGAGGGGCCAAACAGCTTGGTGGTTGTGGGCAGACCACTGGTAGCCATGGGGACCAGGAATGCTTGATCCCTATTGGCAGAGCCAGGAATGCTTGTTTCTCATTGGGGGAAAAGGGTGGGGGTGATACCCTACAATGACCCATGTACCATATATAATAAACCAGAGAGGCTTGGACTCTCATTTCTCACACTCTTACTTTGCTTCACTTCCTCTTTCTCTCCGTCTGTATTGTTTTTCACCTTAGCCTACCTACATAGCCACAAACTCGAACCCGCAACCCTACAACTGGACCTGGCGGTGCAGGTAAATGCTATGGAAAGGGTGGCTGCAGTGGCGCGCCCCCTCCCTGGGGCCTCCCCTGTCCATTCTCAGCCTGTTACTGTCACTCTCTCGTCACCAGACTCAGTGCCGCGACAGTGTCGGCCGGCTCAAGTGGAGCCACACCGCCTAACAGCCCAGCCGCTTCAGGGGCCGTCTCAATCGCCAAGGTACTACTTAGCCGAGGTGCTAGAGCCCCCCGGCCCATCAGTGATTGCTTCTCGCCCTGCCAATTTGGTCGGGTCACGCGCGCAGCAAGCCGCCACCGCCATTGCTAATATTCTACTCGACCCTGGGGCTTCACTCAAAAAGCCAAAAGGTACAGTTTTTCTTCCTCATCTCCTTATCATCAGATGCGAGTCATTTAAACCCATTGGGTTGGGAGAGGCTTCTTGGCCCGAGTACTTTGGGGCGTTGCATACTCTGGCTTCACTTCCTGCCCTTCCTCCTGCTTGGCCGCCATATTTGTTGAAACATGAGCAAGATCTGGCCCACATAGCTACTATGTAGGAGTGACCAGTGTGCAGGCATTGGTCAGAGAGAGTTTTCAAATTAATTGCTGATGGCCGCCTTACATGGGGGTGGGAAGGCCAAGTTGCTATAAAGGATTTGCAACGTAACATTTGTACAGCTGCCGGTAGGGTGACCCCCTAACCCCCTCCTTCATCAGTTTCCCGGCCAACACTCTGCTTTTGTCATCCCACAGACGCCGTCTTTCACGGCTCCGTATTACCCTGCCACAGGTCCTGCCCATTGTATAGCCCTTAGTGTGCTGGTATGCCGTTAAGCATTTATTCATTCAGGTCCAGCGCCTATAAATTCCCGAGTTGAGTATAATAAGGACACTGACGGTCGGTCGTCCCAGAATTAACTGGAACTGGGGAAGGGAGTGCAGATTTTCAGCTACACATGGTAATCATCCTACGAAGATGCTCCATATCTGTGCTTGGTGCGCGTATCGCATTAAGAAGCTGCACCTTCACAAAGAGCAGGACTGCCTTAAGCGAAGAGCTTTTAAGGATAGGAAAGCTGCCGAGAAGCCGGCTGCGCTCGGTGCTACTGTAAGTGACTGCACTGTAGAAATACCGACTGTGTGCCTGGGTGAGCATGCCTCCTCTCACCGGCCACAACAATACCCCTCAGGCCCCACCCCTCCTCTGCTGGCTGCTGCTCGTGTACTACCCTGCCCACGGCTCTCTCACCACCCCCCACTTCCCCCTCCCTCTACTCGCCATGTACACACACACAACCGCAAATACCTGTGTACATTTCTGATTTATCCACGTGCCTACCCGCCTGCACACCGGTACATACAAAAACCAATTACTTACAGTGTTATGCCTCCCCCCGTCACCGGCCGTTCCGTTCCCCCTGCCCTTCCCCACCTCTCTCTCTTCCCCCCCCCCATCCCTCCCCTTGGCATTGCCTCTCTCACCGGCGACAACAATACCCTCAGGCCCCGCGCCCCCTCTGCTGGCTGCCGCTCGTGTACTACCCTGCCGCGGTTCTCAGTTTCCCCCCCCCCTTCCTTCCCCCCTCCCTCCCACTTCCCCCTCCCTCCTCTACTCGCAATGTACACACACACACAACCGCAAATACCTGTGTATTTCTGATTTATGCGCGTGCCTACCCGACCGCACACCGGTATATGCAGAAAGCAATTACTTACAGTGCTATCCCTCGCCCCGTCACGGGCCTTCTGTTCCCCCCTGCTTCCCCCCTCTCTCTCTTCCCCGCTTCCCCTCCCCTCCCTCCCCCCCGGTGGACAGATTTCTCTCACGGCCACAACAATACCCTCAGGCCCTGCGCCCCCTCTGCTGGCTGCCGCTCGTGTACTACCCTGCCCGCAGTTCTCTCACCTCGCCCCACTTCCCCCTTCCTCCTCTACTCGCCATGTACACACACACAACTGCAAATACCTGTGTACATTTCTGATCTATCCGCATGCCTATCCGCCCGCACAGAGGTACATACAGAAACCAATTACTCACAGTGTTATGCCTCCCCCCCTACGCCCCTCTCTTCCTTCCCCCCCGCCCGACTCTACCCCCCACTCCCCCCCCCCCCCCCCCCCCTGTGGCATGCCTCATCTCACCGGCCACAACAATACCCTCAGGCCCCGCCCCCCTCTGCTGGCTGCCGCTCGTGTACTACCCTAGCCGCGGCTCTCTCACCTCCCCCCACTTCCCCCTTCCTCCTCTACTCGCCATGTACACACACACACCGCAAATACCTGTGTACATTTTGATTTATCTGCGTGCCTACCCGCCGCACACCGGTGTACATACAGAAACCAATTACTTACAGTGTTATGCCTCCCATCCCGTCACCGGGCCGTTCCATTCCCCCTTCCTCCCTCCCCCCACTTCCCCTGCCCTCCTCTACTCGCCATGTACACACACACAACCGCAAATACCTGTGTACATATCTGATTTATCCCCGTGCCTACCCGACCGCACACCGGTACGTATAGAAACCAATTACTTACAGTGTTATGCCTCCCCACATCACTGGCCGTTCCGTTCCCCCCTTAGCCCCCTCTCTCTCTCTTCCCCCTCTCCTTCCTCCCCCGCCCCCTGTGGCATGCCTCCTCTCAACGGCCACAACAATACCCTCAGGCCCCGCCCCCCTCTGCTGGCTGCCGCTGGTGTATTACCCTGCCTGCGGCTCTCTCACCTCCCCCCACTTCCCCCTCCCTCCTCTACTCGCCATGTACACACACATAACCGCAAATACCTGTGTACATTTCTGAGTTATCCGCTTGCCTACCCGCCCACATACCGGTACATATAGAAACCAATTACTTACAGTGTTATGGGTGCCCCCGTCACCTGCCGTTCCATTCCACCCCCTTCCCACGCTCCCTCCCCCTCTTCCCCCTCCCTCCTCTGCTCGCAATGTACAGACACACAACCGCAAATACCTGTGTACATTTCTGATTTATCCACATGTCTACCCACCCGCACACCGGTACATACACAAACCAATTACTTACAGTGTTATGCCTCCCCTCCCCCCCATCACCGGCCGTTCCGTTCCCCCCTTCCTCCCTCCCTCCCCCACTTCCCCCTCCCTCCTCTACTCGCCATGTAGACACACACAACTGCAAATACCTGTGTACATTTCTGATCTATGTTTTAAGGCTGCACACTCCTGTAACAAAACACACAATCCTGAGACCCACACACTGTCCTTACTATTGTCATGGGGGTGATGAAAATGGGAAATATTGCGCCTAGAGCGGGACTCGAACACACGTCTCTTTGCACTCCGGGCCAGTGTGCTAACCATTACACCACCTAGGCTCCCTGATATCAACACACTACCCACGCCTACCTGTCTATGTGGCTACTTGCCTGAGAGGTCAGTGCAGCCTACTACACTATGTATGTTTGATACCTGGGCACTTACCACCCTTTCGTCATCAACTGAAATCCCTATCACTTCAATTTACAGGATCCGCTTCTCTGAAATATCAACACTCCACATTTACAGGATCTGCTTCTCTGAAATATCAAGGCTCCAACCCTTGGACATTGCCCCTTTAACTTGCTTGACCCAGTATCAGTGTCAGCTGGATATAAACAGTGTGCTGGGTGACTAATGGTTGCAGCCCCCAGCTCTGTCCAGCTGTTAAACTAGCCCGGATTAATTCAAAACCAAACCAACCATCTAGATTTGATTCCACATATTTAACTCAGATGCCGGGGCACTTATTAAACATTATGCCACTTTAATTTCATGACACCAGCATCACTGTCGGCTGGCTATAAACGGTGTGCGCATGACTGGTGGTTGCAGCCCTCAGCTCACCCACACACACACAAATGCCCCTGCCGGCCTCCACTCATGGTGCAGTCACACTACGATGACAAGGACGACGACAAGGACGACGAGTGGTCAAGTTTCTTTAAACCTGACGACATATGCAAATTCGGGCCAAGTTGGATGACACTCGGACGACATCCGGACGACATACCGACGTGGGTGAAACGACGACTCTCTAACGACATCGGAACGACAGACGAGGGCGAAGATATTTTTTTGCCGAACGACGTCATAGCGACAACGTAACAACAGCCGGACGAGTTCCTCGCGCGCTCGACGGCGTGATAACGAGACCGTAGCGGCAGACACCTCCGACTCAGCCTTTTAGCGCGACGAGCGAATAACGACAGATTGGCGACAGCACAGCAACAGTGAGGCGACAGCGACGACTGCGGGACGACAGCGGGACAACAGCGGGACAGGATAGGGCTTCGGCTTCGGGATAGGATAGGGCTTCGGCTTCGGGATAGGGCTTCGACGGGGCTTCGCAGTGCCAGGCGCTTCCACACACAGCCTCCACACACAGCCTCCACACACAGCCTCCACAAACGCAGCGCCGAGGTATATATATGACCTCTGTCTTGCTGTCTCCTCACAACTTCTCCAGCATGCCAGGAAAGCAGACCCCACCTACAAGCTCCAGCTCCAGCTCCTGATCCACTCCCCGGTATGGGAGGGGAAGAGGGAGGGGCAGGAAGACCATGCTGTGCACACCATGTCCACCTCCACCTCCAGCACCACCATCACCACCACCACCACCATCTCCACCGTCTGTGATGGTCTCGTCACCACCTCGCCCGGACACAGACGAGATTATGGACACGCGGTCCCTGTCTCCTTGTTCGGCCCATTCACATGCCTCATCTGCAGCCTCCACCTCGTCCGCCTCACACAGTCTGGCAGGCAAAGGCAGAGGCAAAGGAAAGAAGAGGTTGGCGCAGATCGACAGCACCCTGCATGCAGACGAGGAGGACGTCCTGCTCGAGTTTCTGCTTGAGACGCCAATTTTGTGGAATGTCAAGCTGACCGATTATCGCTGGATGGACAAAAAGGGCAGGCTTTGGGAGGAGCAGGCCCAGAAGATGGGGAGAACCACCACACATCTCCAGAGGTGGTTCAAGTCCATGCGTGACAGCCACACCAGGCTTCTTAAGAAGAAAAGCGGAGATGGCGCGCCCGAGTGGACAGAGAGGGAGCAGTGGATCCACGACCAGTTCGGTTTCCTCCGCTCATTTGTCCGGCACCGGCCAGAGCCCTGCAGAAGTGTAAGTACAATATTTTTTTAATTTGCATTCATTGCTAATTTTTGTATTTAATTATTGATTTATTTAAATCCTTTAGACCTCATTTTGGAAAAATCTAATACTTATTTATTATTGTCCTCTTTGTGGATAAATTATTGTTTTACCTCGGGCTGTTGCCACCAAGGCATTCACAGCCCAGGGAGATGAAGCAGTACCGGTCTCAAGTCAATTAGCATAAATTCAACAGACTCAGACATTACGCTGAGTTGTTTCAAGGTACGTTTTTATCTTTTTATGGGAGTTTAAGTTGGTCTTAAACCCAAAAAAGTGTTATATAACTTTATTAAGGGTTATAGATTAACGGGATGTTGCAATTACATGGCTATACTAATCCGGGGGTTATGAGTGGGTATTATTAAAATAGCGCCGGAGGATTTAGCGCGCTGCACCCGTAAAACGTTAGCGTTATGACCTAGTTAATTATGTAGGTTACCGGATCGGGTGACGGCGTGTTTTTGCCGTTGGGTGAATATGGCCGCTGTTTTGGTGCGTTCGCATGTTTAGCGTACGGCTGAATGACGGCGGTTTGGGGAGTTCTCTATGAACTTAGTCTTGGTTATACCTACACTCTTTAAGTGCGACTATGAAACTCTATTGACGGAATAGAGGTTAGGGGACCCAATGGTCACCACCAGGCTTATTGATCGAGTTGGCTCGACTTCCATTGTCAATGTGCGTGTTCGACTAGGTCGGCATGGTTGTTTGACTGGGATGGTTCGGGTGGTTTATAGGAAACTATTTACCCAAAAAACTTCAAGACCACTGAAGTTCTCAATTGGTGTCACACATCGTGTCGCCGGGCACTGCATTAGAGAGGTAATTGTATGAGTAGGTGGTTGCAGTTGCCGTTACCGTCACAATTAGCGCTGATTTGGTTCTACGCTTGTATATTGTAGATGGCGGCGAGACAGAGTTCGCGAAGAGCGCAGCAAGGGGCTGCCGTCACTGAGTCTGGGCAGGGGCAGTCTGGTAATTCGGACAGTAATAACATTGCGGTGCATGGCCCGAGTGAGAATCCGGGCCCTTCTACATCGTAGACTCAGACGGCCCAGGACCAATTGGTGAATCAGTTTGTTGATGCTGCCCAGCTTGCCAGTCTGGAAGACAGGCTCACTTCTCTGTTGGAGAAAAGACTGGCAGAACCGTCGACCAATTGGGGAGATCAGACAGGCTCGCAAGACTTACAGTCAGAAGATGAGTCCATGTGGCGGGATGAGTTGTCACCAGGCACTAGTGAGTCAGAGTCTTCTCTGAATAGTAGACACGCTAAATCAGTGGAGAAAGTAAACTCTGAGGTGTCGGAGGGTGACGAGTATAATAAGGCCAGAAAAAGAGCTAATGGGGGAAAAAGGAAGGATAAGAAGACAAAAAAGGGCAAGAAAAAGAGGAAGCGCGTATCCTCGTCTTCTTCCTCAAGCTCCAGCTCTTCGTCATTAGAGGATTCTGATTCTGACACTAATCACACGGGAGCACTGGCAAAAGAGTTTGATCTGGCGGCTAAGAATAGGCCAATGAAACCGGACAAGAAAGTGAGACTGTGCACTTTGTTGAGGAGGGCGTTGGAAGGTCACTTCCACACCTTCAAGCCAGCTGAGGTGATACTCAGAGGGGCGGAGAAATTCACAGGCGTCAAGGGCATCGAGGCGTCTTGCCCTAAAGAAATGGACAGTGAAGTCCCAATGTCGGAGGACAAAAAGAAAATAGAGAATGTGATGTACACAAGCCAGAGGGCCGTGTTAGCAGCTCTGACGGCTATTCTTCCGGTGGCCAACCGTATGCTGAAGGAGAAGGTTTTCACTTCACTTGCCTCAGACCGTAACAAGGCGATTGAGCTACTGGCTGCAGCCAGTACTTTCTTGATGTACAGAAGGTACGAGAATGTGTTCAAGGCGGTCACAACAGAGGCAGGCAAGGAAATAACACGTTCGAAGAAGGTTAAAGATAAGAACGGGAAAGAGTTCACACTCTTCCTCGCCCCGAAAGCGATTAAGGGCAAAGCCTTTGACAAAAGCAAGATGTTTGGGGGCCAGATACCACAACTACTGAAGCGGGTAGAATCGGGAAGTAAATGCGGAAGACAGATGGCACCAGCTACGCGCAGAAGTGACAGCCTGGGCTTTGGACGCGGTAAGCGAGGCAGAAATGACTTCAGGAAAAGGCAGGCATTTACAGGGGCCAGACACTTCTCGCCCTCTTTCAGGGGTAGGGGAGTAGGCAGAGCCACTACCAACTGGAACGATTACAACCGTACCCCGCAGAACCATCAGCAGACACCCAACGGACAGAAACATCAGGGTTTCCACAGAGGGGGAATGAAGTAGTGCGCCTTACTTCATCTGCTCAAGAAACCCCCTCAGATTTGGATAGGGTAACTGTTCATAAATTGGCTGGCTATGTAATGAATCATACTAAGGTTTGGAAAAGGTTAACAAATTGTCGTTGGGTCTTGTCGGCTATAGAAGGAGTGTTTATACCCTTTCTGGAATTCCCTGTTCAAACAAGGACTCCGTTCCCGTTCAGATTTTCAGAAGAGGAGAGGTTGCAGTTAACAAAAGAAGTTGTTAAACTGTGTGAAAAAGGGGTGGTGGTGAAGGCAACACACACGCAGGGAGAATTTATTTCTAATGTTTTTCTGAGGCCGAAGCCAGATGGGTCATTCAGAATTATTTTAGATTTAACAACTTTAAATAAATTAGTAGAATATCAACACTTCAAAATGTTTTCACTTAATACGGCTATTGACCTAATTACACCAGGGGCATTTATGGCCAGCATAGACCTTAAAGACGCTTATTATACTATACCGATAGCACAAGAACATAGGAAATTCCTGAGGTTCTTATGGCAGGGGCAGCTGTTTGAATACACCTGTCTCCCCAATGGGTTATCACCAGCCCCACGCATGTTTACACGCATAATTAAGCCGATTTTCGCTGAATTAGCAACTAGAGGGCATGTGCTTTTTCCTTATATAGATGATTCGTTTATCATTGCTGACAGCTATGACAAATGCAAAAAAGTGGTTAATGACCTGTGCTCTATCCTGACTGAGGTGGGGTTTCACATCCACGAGACGAAATCGGTAAAGACACCTACTCAAATGATTAAGTTTCTGGGGTTCCAACTGGATACCGTAAAAATGCAGGTTTCCTTAACACCCGACAAGATTAATAAATTTTACACTTTTGTCGAAAATTTGGGAAAAGGAAAGAAATTAAAAATAAGAAGAGTAGCAGCAATGCTGGGACTCATGACGGCTTACATGCCAGCTGTGCTTTATGGGCAGGCTCATGTTAAGGGATTAGAAATAAATAAAAATAAAGCATTAAAATTGAGTAAGGGAAACTTTGAAAGGTCCATGAACATTTCAGAAGAGGGGTGGAAGGACATCCGTTGGTGGGAGGAAGCAGTGGGAATTTCCCCATCTCCAATTAGGTTAGACAACCCATCGTTCGAAATTACAACGGATGCCTCACTCCAAGGCTGGGGCGCTCACAGGGGAGACACAGCCACAGGAGGTAGATGGTTGCAAGTTGAATTAAACGCGCATATTAATGTGTTGGAATTAAGGGCCATATGGCTGGGATTGCAAAGGTTGATAACAGAAAAGGAAGTACACATTCAGATTTATACAGACAACACGACTACGTTGGCGTATATAAACAGAATGGGAGGCACAAGGTCTCCAGAATGTAATGCAGTGGCCCAGCTAATTTGGCATTGGGCGGAGGCGAAACGGATTTGGCTCACAGCGGCCTACATCCCAGGTTCGCTTAATGTCTTAGCAGATAAGCACAGTCAGGAGTTTAAGGACCATCTTGAATGGGCACTGTCTCCAAAAATCTTCAAGAAAATTTGTGGGTTCTGGGGAAAACCAGAGGTAGACTTGTTTGCCTCGCGAAAAAATTTCAAAATTCCTAAATATGTGTCGTGGAAACCAGAACCTGAGTCTTGGAGGGTAGATGCATTTACCTTTGGATGGTCACATCATTTCTTCTATGTGTTTCCACCATTCAGCATGATTGCAAGAGTCGCCCGGAAACTGTGGATAGAGGAAGCCAATGCTATCCTAGTAACGCCTCATTGGCCAAGCCAACCATGGTTTGCTGCACTCAACAGGTGGAGTCGAGAACAGCAGTTAACACTATCCTAAAACATGCAGGCTGGAAGACGGCCAGATCTTTTGCTCTCCACTATAACAAGAAGGTGGAGAAACATAACAAAGTAGCCAAAAGGTTGTTGGACAACGCTAAAAACAAGCGAGTTTAGTCTGTATGAAGTAATACGACAACAAATATTACAAGTAATGTGTAACAATTTATTGGTAAACTTGTAAACATCGTTCAGAGTTACTCTGGTTATAAACTCAATAAAGAAAGGTTAAGCGCAAGCTATTACAATGTCGATCATGGTTCTTTTATGAGAAGGGAATTAAATAGTAGTCGGGTTAAATACTCGGTACGTAAAAATCTCCCTGGGCTGTGAATGCCTTGGTGGCAACAGCCCGAGGTAAAATAGGTTAAGTTAGACGAGACTTACCTGGGTGTAGTTGAAGGATAACTTCTGTTTTACCGAGGGCTGTGCCCCTTGGTAGTCGCAGTACAGGGCCCATCCAACCCGCTCCTTGCGATACAGAAGAATTCATTTGCGAATTAATGAAAAATTAAATAAGCTTACAAAGAAAAATTAGTTTCAGGTAAGACAGCTAGATAGACAATTAGCTCATATTTAACCCTCCAAATTAGGTAAAAATTGACTTGAGACCGGAACTGCTTCATCTCCCTGTACTGCGACTACCAAGGGGCACAGCCCTCGGTAAAACAGAAGTTATCCTTCAACTATACCCAGGTAAGTCTCGTCTAACTTAACCTATATAGGTTTCATGCCTTTATTGTATGCATTCATTTATTATTGGCCTTATGTAATGTCAGGTTGTCTTGTATTCATTGTACTTATGTTGCTTTATTATTTTGTCTTGCAGGTGTTGGCCGTGGTAGACGCAGTGCGAGGCGATCTGGGGGCTGCGGAGACTGCATGCACTGAGCAGCAGATCGGGGACGACCCTCACGAACCAGTATCCGACCGGTGACGCAAGGGCAAGCAGGCAAAGACGATGGAGCAGGACCTGCTGGAGGCTCTGAAACAACGCGTCAAGGTCTCGGGCGAGATGTTGGATGCGCTAAGTGTGCGTTCACCTCAGACAGCCTTCGCTAACTATGTGAAGGATTGTCTCCTGTCCTGCCGAAGGGCCAGTTCACATACACACGGTCGGCCATGAACATTCTGCTGGACCAGGTGATGGCGTGCGAGGTTTCGGAAGACGGGACCGTGATCTCGGGGCCGGCCCTGCCGCAGATCGATGGGCCTGCACTCGCCAGGCGTCTGATGGTGCGGCCGCCCTCTGCGGCATCCGTCTACTCATCGTCGTCACCATCTGAGGTCTCGTGCCAGTCGTCGATAGACGCCTACCAGCCCCACCCACACATGTGGCGGCACCGACCACCCACCGGGACGCCATCGGCATCACAAAGGGCAAATTACATGCATCAATATATGCAGCAGCCACTGCTACCTGCTCACCTGCAACCTGCCCACCTGCAACCTGATTTATTTGTGTGCCTTCCCGCCCGCACACCGGTACTTACAGAAACCAATTACTTACAGTGTTATGCCTCCCTCCCGGTGACAGGCCGTACCATTCCCCCCCTCCCACCCTCAATCACCGCACTTCCCCCGCCCTCATCTGCTCACCATGTAAACACACACAACCACAAATACCAGTGTACATTTCAGATTTATCAGCGGGCCTCCCCGCCCGCACACCAGTACCTATAGAAACCAATTACTTACAGTGTTATGCCTGCCTCCGTCACCGGCCGATCCATTCCATCCCCTTCCCACGCTCCCTCCCACCACTTCCCCCTCCCTCCTCTGCTCGCCATGTACACCCACACAACCGCAAATACCTGTGTACATTTCTGATTTATCCTTGTGCCTACCCGCCCGCACACCGGTACCCCACCGCCCAAAGAGAAGGCAAATCCCAGTACATACAGAAGATCAATTACTTACAGTTGATATGCTCCCATCCCGTCACGTGCCGTTCAGTCCCCCCCACTCCCTCACCCCCATTCCCCTGCGCTAGTGTCACACCATGTACACACACACAACCGCAAATACCTGTGTACATATCTGGATTTATCCCCGTGACTACCCGACCGACACCACGGGTACGTTTGATAGAGAAAGAAAACCTGATTACTCTTACAAGTGTTATGCCTCCCCACATCACTGGCCGTTCCGTTCGCCCCCCCACTTTCCCCACTCTCTCGCGGGGGCTCGTGCCAGTCGTCGATAGATGCGTACCAGCCCCACCCACACATGTGGCCGGGACGCCATCGGCATCACAAAGTGCAGATTACATGCATCAATATATGCAGCAGCCGCTGCTACCTGCCCACCTGCAACCTTCCCACCTGCAACCTGATTTATTTGTGTGCCTTCCCGCTCGCACACCGGTACATACAGAAACCAATTACTTACAGTGTTATGCCTCCCACCCGGTCACAGGCCGTTCCGTTCCCCCCCTCCCACCCTCCCTCCCCGCACTTCCCCCGCCCTCATCTGCTAACATGACACGACACATAACCGAAAATACCAGGTGTACATTTCAGATTTATCGCAGCGCCTCCCGCACGCCGCAACACCAGTACCTTAGAAACCATTACGTACAGTGTTTATGCCTGCCTCCCTTCACCGGCGATCCATTCCACCCCCTTCCCACGCTCCCCTCTCCCTCCCCCCACTTTTCCACCCTCCCTCCTCTGCTCGCCATTGTTCACTCACACAAACGCAATTACTGTGTACATTTCTGATAACCCGTGGGCCTACCGCCCGAACTCCGGTCCATACAGCTAACAAATTGCTTACAGTGTTATGCCTTCACACCCATCCCCGGCCGTTCGTATGCCCCCCTCCCCCTCCTCATCCCACTTTCCCCCGCCATCCTCTTACTCGCCCGTGTACACACACACTCCGCATGATACCTGGTGTACATATATGGCAATTTTTTATCCACGTGCCTACCCGACCGCACACCGGTATAGCAGAAACCAATTACTTACAGTGTTATGCCTCCCCATGTCACCGCCGTTCCGTTCCTCCCCCACTTTCCCCACTCACGAACCAGTATCCGACCAGTGACGCAAGGACAAGCAGGCAAAGACGATGGAGCAGGACCTGCTGGAGGCTCTTAAACAACGCGTCAAGGTATCGGGCGAGATGTTGGATGCGCTAAGTGTGCGTTCACCTCAGACAGCCTTCGCTAACTATGTGAAGGATTGTCTCCTGTCCTGCCGAAGGGCCAGTTCACATACACGCGGTCGGCCATGAACATTCTGCTGGACCAGGTGATGGCGTGCGAGGTTTCGGAAGACGGGACCATGATCTCGGGGCCGGCCCGGCCGCAGATCGATGGCCCTGCACTCGCCAGGCGTCTGATGGTGCGGCCGCCCTCTGCGGCATCCGTGTACTCATCGTCGTCACCATCTGAGGTCTCGTGCCAGTCGTCAATAGACGCCTACCAGGCCCACCCACACATGTGGCGGCACCGACCACCCACCGGGATGCCATAGGCATCACAAAGTGCAAATTACATGCATCAATATATGCAGCAGCCGCTGCTACCTGCCCACCTGCAACCTGCCCACCTGCAACCTGATTTATTTGTGTGCTTTCCGCCCGCACACCGGTACATACAGAAACCAATTACTTACAGTGTTATGCCTCCCTCCCGGTCACAGGCCGTACCGTTCCCCCCCTCCCACCCTCCCTCCCCGCACTTCCCCCGCCCTTCTCTGCTCACCATGTACACACACACAACCGCAAATACCAGTGTACATTTCAGATTTATCAGCGGGCCTCCCCGCCCGCACACCAGTACCTATAGAAACCAATTACTTACAGTGTTATGCCTGCCTCCGTCACCGGCCGATCCATTCCACCCCCTTCCCACACTCCCTCCCCCCACTTCCCCCTCCCCCCTCTGCTCGCCATGTACACACACACAACCGCAAATACCTGTGTACATTTCTGATTTATCTGCGTGCCTACCCGCCCGCACTGCAGTACATACAGAAACCAATTACTTACAGTGTTATGCCTCCCATCCCGTCACCGGCCGTTCCATTCCCCCCCTCCCTCCCCCCACTTCCCCTGCCCTCCTCTACTCGCAATGTACACACACACAACCGCAAATACCTGTGTACATATCGGATTTATCCCCGTGCCTACCCGACCGCACACCGGTACGTATAGAAACCAATAACTTACAGTGTTATGCCTCCCCACATCACTGGCCGTTCCGTTCCCCCCCCACTTTCCCCACTCTCTCGTGGGGGCTCGTGCCAGTCGTCGATAGACGCGTACCAGCCCCACCCACACATGTGGCCGGGACGCCATCGGCATCACAAAGTGCAGATTACATGCATCAATATATGCAACAGCCGCTGCTACCTGCCCACCTGCAACCTGCCCACCTGCAACCTGATTTATTTGTGTGCCTTCCCGCCCGCACACCGGTACATACAGAAACCAATTACTTACAGTGTTATGTCTCCCACCCGGTCACAGGCCGTTCCGTTCCCCCCCTCCCCCCCTCCCTCCCCGCACTTCCATCGCCCTCATCTGCTCACCATGTACACACACACAACCGCAAATACCAGTGTACATTTCAGATTTATCCGCAGGCCTCCCCGCCCGCACACCAGTACCTATAGAAACCAATTACTTACAGTGTTATGCCTGCCTCCTTCACCGGCCGATCCATTCCACCCCCTTCCCACGCTCCCTCCCCCCACTTTCATGTCACCGGCCGTTCCGTTCCCACCCCCACTTTCCCCACTCACGAACCAGTATCCGACCGGTGACGCAAGGACAAGCAGGCAAAGACGATGGAGCAGGACCTGCTGGAGGCTCTGAAACAACGCGTCAAGGTCTCGGGCGAGATGTTGGATGCGCTAAGTGTGCGTTCACCTCAGACAGCCTTCGCTAACTATGTGAAGGATTGTCTCCTGTCCTGCCGAAGGGCCAGTTCACATACACGCGGTCGGCCATGAACATTCTGCTGGACCAGGTGATGGCGTGCGAGGTTTCGGAAGACGGGACCATGATCTCGGGGCCGGCCCTGCCGCAGATCGATGGCCCTGCACTCGCCAGGCGTCTGATGGTGCGGCCGCCCTCTGCGGCATCCGTCTACTCATCGTCGTCACCATCTGAGGTCTCGTGCCAGTCGTCAATAGACGCCTACCAGGCCCACCCACACATGTGGCGGCACCGACCACCCACCGGGATGCCATAGGCATCACAAAGTGCAAATTACATGCATCAATATATGCAGCAGCCGCTGCTACCTGCCCACCTGCAACCTGCCCACCTGCAACCTGATTTATTTGTGTGCCTTCCCGCCCGCACACCGGTACATACAGAAACCAATTACTTACAGTGTTATGCCTCCCTCCCGGTCACAGGCCGTACCGTTCCCCCCCTCCCACCCTCCCTCCCCGCACTTCCCCCGCCCTCATCTGCTCACCATGTACACACACACAACCGCAAATACCAGTGTACATTTCAGATTTATCAGCGGGCCTCCCCGCCCGCACACCAGTACCTATAGAAACCAATTACTTACAGTGTTATGCCTGCCTCCGTCACCGGCCGATCCATTCCACCCCCTTCCCACGCTCCCTCCCCCCACTTCCCCCTCCCTCCTCTGCTCGCCATGTACACACACACAACCGCAAATACCTGTGTACATTTCTGATTTATCCTTGTGCCTACCCGCCCGCACACCGGTACATACAGAAACCAATTGCTTACAGTGTTATGCCTCCCCCCATCACTGGCCGGTCCGTTGCCCCCCTCCCCCCCTCCCTCCTCCCACTTCCCCCGCCCTCCTCTACTCGCCGTGTACACACACACAACCGCAAATACCTGTGTACATATCTGATTTATCCCCGTGCCTACCCGACCGCACACTGGTACGTATAGAAACCAATTACTTACAGTCTTATGCCTCCCCATGTCACCGGCCGTTCCGTTCCCACCCCCACTTTCCCCACTCACGAACCAGTATCCGACCGGTGACGCAAGGACAAGCAGGCAAAGACGATGGAGCAGGACCTGCTGGAGGCTCTGAAACAACGCGTCAAGGTCTCGGGCGAGATGTTGGATGCGCTAAGTGTGCGTTCACCTCAGACAGCCTTCGCTAACTATGTGAAGGATTGTCTCCTGTCCTGCCGAAGGGCCAGTTCACATACACGCGGTCGGCCATGAACATTCTGCTGGACCAGGTGATGGCGTGCGAGGTTTCGGAAGACGGGACCATGATCTCGGGGCCGGCCCTGCCGCAGATCGATGGCCCTGCACTCGCCAGGCGTCTGATGGTGCGGCCGCCCTCTGCGGCATCCGTCTACTCATCGTCGTCACCATCTGAGGTCTCGTGCCAGTCGTCAATAGACGCCTACCAGGCCCACCCACACATGTGGCGGCACCGACCACCCACCGGGATGCCATAGGCATCACAAAGTGCAAATTACATGCATCAATATATGCAGCAGCCGCTGCTACCTGCCCACCTGCAACCTGCCCACCTGCAACCTGATTTATTTGTGTGCCTTCCCGCCCGCACACCGGTACATACAGAAACCAATTACTTACAGTGTTATGCCTCCCTCCCGGTCACAGGCCGTACCGTTCCCCCCCTCCCACCCTCCCTCCCCGCACTTCCCCCGCCCTCATCTGCTCACCATGTACACACACACAACCGCAAATACCAGTGTACATTTCAGATTTATCCTCGGGCCTCCCCGCCCGCACACCAGTACCTATTGAAACCAATTACTTACAGTGTTATGCCTGCCTCCGTCACCGGCCGATCCATTCCACCCCCTTCCCACACTCCCTCCCCCCACTTCCCCCTCCCCCCTCTGCTCGCCATGTACACACACACAACCGCAAATACCTGTGTACATTTCTGATTTATCCGAGTGCCTCTACGCCCGCACTCCAGTACATACAGAAATCAATTACTTACAGTGTTATGCCTCCCATCCCGTCACCGGCCGTTCCATTCCCCCCTCCCTCCCCCCACTTCCCCTGCCCTCCTCTACTCGCCATGTACACACACACAACCGCAAATACCTGTGTACATATCTGATTTATCCCCGTGCCTACCCGACCGCACACCGGTACGTATAGAAACCAATTACTTACAGTGTTATGCCTCCCCACATCACTGGCCGTTCCGTTCCCCCCCCACTTTCCCCACTCTCTCGTGGGGGCTCGTGCCAGTCGTCGATAGACGCGTACCAGCCCCACCCACACATGTGGCCGGGACGCCATCGGCATCACAAAGTGCAGATTACATGCATCAATATATGCAGCAGCCGCTGCTACCTGCCCACCTGCAACCTGCCCACCTGCAACCTGATTTATTTGTGTGCCTTCCCGCCCGCACACCGGTACATACAGAAACCAATTACTTACAGTGTTATGCCTCCCACCCGGTCACAGGCCGTTCCGTTCCCCCCCTCCCACCCTCCCTCCCCGCACTTCCCCCGCCCTCATCTGCTCACCATGTACACACACACAACCGCAAATACCAGTGTACATTTCAGATTTATCCGCGGGCCTCCCCGCCCGCACACCAGTACATACAGAAACCAATTGCTTACAGTGTTATGCCTCCCACCCCATCCCCGGCCGGTCCGTTGCCCCTCTCCCCCCCTCCCTCCTCCCACTTCCCCCGCCCTCCTCTACTCGCCATGTACACACACACAACCGCAAATACCTGTGTACATATCTGATTTATCCCTGCGCCATACGCCCGCACACCAGTACATATAGAAACCAATTACTTACAGTGTTATGCCTTCCCCCCCATCACTGGTTGTGTTCCGTACCATGCTTGCCCCGCTCTCTCTCTTCCCCCCCGTTTCCTTCCATCCCCCGTTCTCTTTCTCCCCCCTCCCCACCCAAAACTGGCTCGTTGTGTTACTTTGCGTGCGCGTGATCTTATCCTTGTCCCCCCACTTCCCCTGCCCTCCTCTACTCCCATGTACACACACACAACCGCAAATACCTGTGTACATATCTGATTTATCCCCGTGCCTACCCGACCGCACACCGGTACGTATAGAAACCAATTACTTACAGTGTTATGCCTCCCCACATCACTGGCCGTTCCGTTCCCCCCCCACTTTCCCCACTCTCTCGTGGGGGCTCGTGCCAGTCGTCGATAGACGCGTACCAGCCCCACCCACACATGTGGCCGGGACGCCATCGGCATCACAAAGTGCAGATTACATGCATCAATATATGCAGCAGCCGCTGCTACCTACCTGCCCACCTGCAACCTGCCCACCTGCAACCTGATTTATTTGTGTGCCTTCCCGCCCGCACACCGGTACATACAGAAACCAATTACTTACAGTGTTATGCCTCCCACCCGGTCACAGGCCGTTCCGTTCCCCCCCTCCCACCCTCCCTCCCCGCACTTCCCCCGCCCTCATCTGCTCACCATGTACACACACACAACCGCAAATACCAGTGTACATTTCAGATTTATCCGCGGGCCTCCCCGCCCGCACACCAGTACCTATAGAAACCAATTACTTACAGTGTTATGCCTGCCTCCGTCACCGGCCGATCCATTCCACCCCCTTCCCACACTCCCTCCCCCCACTTCCCCCTCCCCCCTCTGCTCGCCATGTACACACACACAACCGCAAATACCTGTGTACATTTCTGATTTATCCGCGTGCCTACCCGCCCGCACTCCAGTACATACAGAAACCAATTACTTACAGTGTTATGCCTCCCATCCCGTCACCGGCCGTTCCATTCCCCCTCCCTCCCCCCACTTCCCCTGCCCTCCTCTACTCGCCATGTACACACACACAACCGCAAATACCTGTGTACATATCTGATTTATCCCCGTGCCTACCCGACCGCACACCGGTACGTATAGAAACCAATTACTTACAGTGTTATGCCTCCCCACATCACTGGCCGTTCCGTTCCCCCCCCACTTTCCCCACTCTCTCGTGGGGGCTCGTGCCAGTCGTCGATAGACGCGTACCAGCCCCACCCACACATGTGGCCGGGACGCCATCGGCATCACAAAGTGCAGATTACATGCATCAATATATGCAGCAGCCGCTGCTACCTGCCCACCTGCAACCTGCCCACCTGCAACCTGATTTATTTGTGTGCCTTCCCGCCCGCACACCGGTACATACAGAAACCAATTACTTACAGTGTTATGCCTCCCACCCGGTCACAGGCCGTTCCGTTCCCCCCCTCCCACCCTCCCTCCCCGCACTTCCCCCGCCCTCCTCTGCTCACCATGTACACACACACAACCGCAAATACCAGTGTACATTTCAGATTTATCCGCGGGCCTCCCCGCCCGCACACCAGTACCTATAGAAACCAATTACTTACAGTGTTTTGCCTGCCTCCTTCACCGGCCGATCCATTCCACCCCCTTCCCACGCTCCCTCCCCCCACTTCCCCCTCCCTCCTCTGCTCGCCATGTACACACACACAACCGCAAATACCTGTGTACATTTCTGATTTATCCTTGTGCCTACCCGCCCGCACACCGGTACATACAGAAACCAATTGCTTACAGTGTTATGCCTCCCACCCCATCCCCGGCCGTTCCGTTGCCCCCCTCCCCCCCTCCATCCTCCCACTTCCCCCGCCCTCCTCTACTCGCCGTGTACACACACACAACCGCAAATACCTGTGTACATATCTGATTTATCCCCGTGCCTACCCGACCGCACACCGGTACGTATAGAAACCAATTACTTACAGTGTTATGCCTCCCCATGTCACCGGCCGTTCCGTTCCCCCCCCACTTTCCCCACTCACGAACCAGTATCCGACCGGTGACGCAAGGACAAGCAGGCAAAGACGATGGAGCAGGACCTGCTGGAGGCTCTGAAACAACGCGTCAAGGTCTCGGGCGAGATGTTGGATGCGCTAAGTGTGCGTTCACCTCAGACAGCCTTCGCTAACTATGTGAAGGATTGTCTCCTGTCCTGCCGAAGGGCCAGTTCACATACACGCGGTCGGCCATGAACATTCTGCTGGACCAGGTGATGGCGTGCGAGGTTTCGGAAGACGGGACCATGATCTCGGGGCCGGCCCTGCCGCAGATCGATGGCCCTGCACTCGCCAGGCGTCTGATGGTGCGGCCGCCCTCTGCGGCATCCGTCTACTCATCGTCGTCACCATCTGAGGTCTCGTGCCAGTCGTCAATAGACGCCTACCAGGCCCACCCACACATGTGGCGGCACCGACCACCCACCGGGATGCCATAGGCATCACAAAGTGCAAATTACATGCATCAATATATGCAGCAGCCGCTGCTACCTGCCCACCTGCAACCTGCCCACCTGCAACCTGATTTATTTGTGTGCCTTCCCGCCCGCACACCGGTACATACAGAAACCAATTACTTACAGTGTTATGCCTCCCTCCCGGTCACAGGCCGTACCGTCCCCCCCTCCCACCCTCCCTCCCCGCACTTCCCCCGCCCTTATCTGCTCACCATGTACACTCACACAACCGCAAATACCAGTGTACATTTCAGATTTATCAGCGGGCCTCCCCGCCCGCACACCAGTACCTATAGAAACCAATTACTTACAGTGTTATGCCTGCCTCCGTCACCGGCCGATCCATTCCACCCCCTTCCCACACTCCCTCCCCCCACTTCCCCCTCCCCCCTCTGCTCGCCATGTACACACACACAACCGCAAATACCTGTGTACATTTCTGATTTATCCGCGTGCCTACCCGCCCGCACTCCAGTACATACAGAAACCAATTACTTACAGTGTTATGCCTCCCATCCCGTCACCGGCCGTTCCATTCCCCCCCTCCCTCCCCCCACTTCCCCTGCCCTCCTCTACTCGCCATGTACACACACACAACCGCAAATACCTGTGTACATATCTGATTTATCCCCGTGCCTACCCGACCGCACACCGGTACGTATAGAAACCAATTACTTACAGTGTTATGCCTCCCCACATCACTGGCCGTTCCGTTCCCCCCCCACTTTCCCCACTCTCTCGTGGGGGCTCGTGCCAGTCGTCGATAGACGCGTACCAGCCCCACCCACACATGTGGCCGGGACGCCATCGGCATCACAAAGTGCAGATTACATGCATCAATATATGCAGCAGCCGCTGCTACCTGCCCACCTGCAACCTGCCCACCTGCAACCTGATTTATTTGTGTGCCTTCCCGCCCGCACACCGGTACATACAGAAACCAATTACTTACAGTGTTATGCCTCCCACCCGGTCACAGGCCGTACCGTTCCCCCCCTCCCACCCTCCCTCCCCGCACTTCCCCCGCCCTCATCTGCTCACCATGTACACACACACAACCGCAAATACCAGTGTACATTTCAGATTTATCCGCGGGCCTCCCCGCCCGCACACCAGTACCTATAGAAACCAATTACTTATAGTGTTATGCCTGCCTCCTTCACCGGCCGATCCATTCCACCCCCTTCCCACGCTCCCTCCCCCCACTTCCCCCTCCCTCCTCTGCTCGCCATGTACACACACACAACCGCAAATACCTGTGTACATTTCTGATTTATCCTTGTGCCTACCCGCCCGCACACCGGTACATACAGAAACCAATTGCTTACAGTGTTATGCCTCCCACCCCATCCCCGGCCGTTCCGTTGCCCCCCTCCCCTCCTCCCTCCCCCCACTTCCCCCGCCCTCCTCTACTCGCCATGTACACACACACAACCGCAAATACCTGTGTACATATCTGATTTATCCCTGCGCCATACGCCCGCACACCGGTACATATAGAAACCAATTACTTACAGTGTTATGCCTCCCCCCCCATCACTGGCCGTTCCGTTCCCCATGCTTCCCCCCTCTCTCTCTTACCCCCCCTTTCCTTCCCCCCCCCGTCTCTTTACCCCCCCTCCCCACCACTGCCGCTTGTGTACTATCCTGCCGCGGCTCTCTCACCTGCCCCCACTTCCCCCTCCCTCCTCTATTCGCCATGTACACACACACAACCGCAAATACCTGTGGACATTACTGATTTATCCGGGTGCCTACCCACCGGCCCTGATATGACCGTAGATGTTGCTCGGACGTAAAACAACAACAAACAAACAAACCCACCCGCACACCGGTACATACAGAAACCAATTACTTACTGTTTTATGCTCCCCCCGTCACCTGCGTCCCGTTCCCCCCCCTTCTTCCCCCCTCCCCACACTTCCTCCTCCCTCCTCTACTCGCCATAAGCCGTGTTCACACGGACGATGTAAATCGATTCGTAGAAAGCGACTTGTATAGTTCGCCTCACATTTCACGTGTGAACGCACGTCTGAGGCGGATTAGGGCTGATTCGATTCACGTGATGCGGATCCTGTAAACCACCTAAGGGAGGTAGTCTACGTGAGGCGATTTCTCTGATTCGATTTATTTTGTCCGTGTGAACGCACTGAGGCGGATTAAGCACCTCACACGCATGCGCAGTCGACACCTCAGTTTGTTGACTTTCCGGTCGATCAAAAGCGCATATTATATAATTTAATTAATGAAACTGCTATCTATGCACAGCTATTTTTTTCATCATTTATTTTTAGGGTTTCACTGCCCAGCAGAAGTTTTGACCGTTCCAAACCAATACGAATCATTAAATACATATTTAGGTCGAACCCACACTCTCTGGTGCCGCGTCGTCGAACCCAAAATGGCGCTGGTTAGCCTGGACTTGCTCATGCGCAGCTATCCACTTCCGCCTCACGCAGTGTCCGTGTGAACGGGCGCCTAATTCGCCTCACCTGATTCGATTTGTGTGATACGCCTCACATTTTGTCCGTGTGAACACGGCTATATACACACACACAACCGCACATACCTGTGTACATTTCTGATTTATCCACGTACCTACCCCCCCGCACACCAGTACATACACAAACCAATTACTTGCAGTGTTATCCCTCCCCCCGTCACTGGCCACCCCGTTCCCGCCCCTTCCCCCCCTCTATCTCTTACCCCCTCCCTCCCTCCTCCCCCTGTGGCATGCCTCCTCTCACTGGCCACAACAATACCATCAGGCCCCAACCCCCCTCTGCTCGCTGCCGCTTGTGTATTTCCCTGCACGCGGCTCTCTCACCTCCCCCCACTTCCCCCTCCCTCCTCAACTCACCATGTACACACGCACAAACGCAAACACCTGTGTATATTTCTGAGTTATCCGTGTGCCTACCCACCCGCACACCAGTACATACAGAAACCAATTACTTACAGTGTTATTCCTCCCCCCGTCATATGCCATTCCGTTTTCCCCCTTACCACCCTCCCTCGCCACACTTTACGCCCTCCTCTGCTCGCCATGTACACACACACAACCGCAAATACCTGTGTACATTTCTGATTTATCCACGTGCCTACCCGCCCACACACCGGTACATACAGAAACCAAGTACTTACAGAATTATGCCTCCCCCCCCCATGACCTGCCGTTCCGTTCCCCCCCTTCCCCCCTCCCTCCCTGTCTTCCCTCCCTTGTCTTCTTCATTCTCTCGCCATGTACACACACACAACTGCAAATACCTGTGTACATTTCTGATTGATCCGCGTGCCTACTGGCCCGCACACCGGTACATACAGAAACCAATTACATACAGTGTTATGCCTCCCCCTGTCACCGGCCATTCTGTTCCACCCCTTCCTCCCTCTCGTCCTCTCCCCCCTCCCCTCCCTACTCGCCCCCCCCCCCCCCCCCCCCCCCCCTCCCCCCTGTGGCATGCCTCTCTCTATATTATGCAACATTACCCCCAGGCCCCCCCCTTCCTCTTGCTGGATGCCGCTCATTGTACTACCTGCCCTCGGCTTTTCTCACCTCCCTGCAGTTCCCCCTCCCTCCTCTACTCACCATATACACACACACAACCGCAAATGCCTGTGTACATTTCTGATTTATCCACGTACCTCTTCACCCGCACACTGGTCCATAGAGAAACCAATTACTTACAGTGTTATGCCTCCCCACATCACCAGCTGTTCCTTTCCCGCCCCCTTACCCCCCTCTCTCTCTTCCCCCCCTCTCTCTCTTCCCCCCTCCCCCCCCCCCCCTGTGGCATGCCTCCTCTCACTGGCCATAACGATACCCTCAGGCCCCACCCCCCTCAGCTGGCTGCTGCTTGTGTACTTCCCTGCACGCGGCTCTCTCTCATCCCCCACTTCCCCCCCCCCCCCCCCCCCTACCCCCCCCTTCTCTACCCCCGTGCTACACACACACAACTCAAACACTGTGTATCTTTCTTGATTTATCCGCGTGCCTACCCACCACACACTGGACATACATAAACCAATGACTTACAGTGGTTATTTGTACCCCCTGTCACAGGCTGTTCATTCACCCCCATCCCCCATTACCACCCTCCCTCCCCACACTTCATCCGCTCTCCTCTGCTCGCCGTGTACACACACACAACCGCATATACCTGTGTACATTTCTGATTTATCCGCGTGCCTACCCGTCTGCACACCGGTACATACAGAAACCAATTACTTATAGTGTTATGCCTCCCCCTCGTCACCGGCCGTTCCATTCCCCCCTCCCTCCCACCACTTACCCTCCCTCCTCTACTCGCCATGTACTAACACACATCCCCAAATACCTGTGTACATTTCTGATTTATCCGCGTGCCTACCCGCCCGCACAGCGGTACATACAGAAACCAACCAGTTGTAAAATATTCCGACTTTTTAGGTCTGGTTCATAAATAAATAATAGTTAAAATAAATTCTAGAATATCTCCTTTTCATGAAACTCATATGTGAAGCATTAAGAAAACTGTTTTAATCATATTTAAATCATCCAGTTATTTCTATAGAGTCATTATAATAATATTCCAATTATATAAGTACCACTATAAAATCTTTCTAATAATACCTAATTCATTCTATCATGTTGCTAAATACATATGCATAATATTCAAACCAAGTGAAGTGATAATTAATATCAGATTGTTCTAAGGTTCTACATCAAATATAACCACTGGAGATAAGAACTCTGGAAAATTATGACTGTATTGGTATATTTACATGTATTACTGAATTGAAGTCTGTTGGTATTATATATTGTATGAAAGGAGGTAAATGCTGAAACTAAGGGCAGCATATACAGTTAATGCAGACTGGTTTCTTCACCCAGAAAAATAGTCTGTGAAGAATGCCACAGAATGGGTATAATAATTAAGTCAAGAATTAAGTTCTGTGTGCCTGTTATTGTTATGGTATGACTTACAGATGCCAGTATCTGAGGGAGTGTTAGCACACAGGTGACAATGATTGGGGGTTGTGTGTGTGTGTGTGTGTGTGTGAGTCTTTGCAGGACCTGCCAAAGCCAGGCGTCAGGCTGGAGGTGGGAGGAGGAGTGTGTGTGTGTGTGTGTGTGTGTGGTGAGCCCTCCCTGCCCACCCGGTGGCAGTTTGCTGAACTAAAGATGATAAAATATGTAATTCTCAAAGTAAGGCATGTAGAAACTCCTACTATTTTGGAGTTGTCCCAATCTAAGGGACTGGTGACCACGGGTGTTATGTAAATATAAACAGGGTTGATATTCCCATATAAGTGTAATTGGTGAACTTGATGGAAAAATATGTATCTGACTTGGGGTGGGTGGGTTGGCCCCCCCACCCCACCCCCCACCACTGACTGGAGGGGTTCAGCCAATGAAATGCCATGTGACACTCTCTGACTGAGGAGACTCCCAGCAACTGTGTACCTGTATTTTGAATGTTGAATCTGAATAAAAGAGCTGGGCAGGGGGTGTGGCAGGCAGATGACCTGGAGACAGCACAGCAGGAGGAGCCAGCCACCCCTCCCTACTAGACTTGGAACAGATATAGTAAGCATATATAGTAAGCAGATATAGTAAGCAGATACAGTAAGCGGATCATCGCTTGAGTAATATCATACATTAATGCTTTCCGGCCTCCACACACAGAAGTTAGGGTTCTATTTCCTATAAAGATTCTAGTGTGTAAAATACCGCTAGTTAACACAGTGTTATGCATCCCCCCCTCGTCACTGGCCATTCCGTTCCTCCCCCCTTCCCCCCTCCCTCCCCTCACTTTCCCTTCCCTCCTCTACTCGCCATGTACACACACACAACCGCAAATACCTGTGTACATTTCTGATTTGTCCCCATGCCTACCCTCCCGCACACCGGTACATATAGAAACCAATTACTTACAGTGTTATCCGTCACCGGCCGTTCCGTTCTCCCCTTTCCCCCTCTCTCTATTCCCCCCCTCCCCTCCTTCATACACCCCCCCCCCCCCCCCCCCCCTGTGCACGAAACAAATTGAAACCAAACAAGAACCATAGACGTCAATCCGACGGCATCCGTTCCAAGTTTTGTGCATGTTCAAAACGTGTAACGGATCGGGCCTGATATCAACGGATATGCAACGGACACAAACTGGACTTTGCCAGGATACAAATTATACGCAAATGGCTATGCAATAGTATGAGTATAAAGTGTGTTGTATACTATAGCGAAACAATATCTGGGTTGCATAACAGACGATTTCCACCACCACCAACCACCAACCCGCCCTCTGACTGCAGTAGCAAGAACTCCTGATCCGCGTTGGTTTCCAGAACTGATGCATTGTGCAGAGTATGCAAAACAGGAACGGCCACTAGAGGACTATTGGGATCCAGAATAAAAACACTAAATTTAATCGTACATTTTAGAAAGACAAGATCTTCCATTCAGTGACAGTTGAATGCAGGCATTATTGTGCACCAATCCCCCGTCCTGATATGACCTTAGATGTTGCTAGGACGTAAAACAACAACAAACAAACAAACAAAACCAATTTCCTGTCAATAGATTTGACCCTTGCATTTAGATCTAGAAAAGTGCAAATTTGGATCGTGAATAATAGTTACCGTTATCGGCATTTTTTTTTTCAAGCAAACATTGTTCATGCTGGTTGATGCTGTCCATCCTATTATGTCATTACTGAGCCATCCCATTAGCATTTGAGATATTTAGTCATGATTTTTGGGATGGATCGGCTAGCATTTAATTCACGACGAGACAGGGGGTGTATTCGATTAGTCAACTCGGGTCATCCGAGCCACTTTTTGGTGCATGCGCACATCCTACAGACTCGTGTTGAATAAACGAATATGCTTCTCCACGCTTGGGGTGGAAAGAATGGTGGCTTAATCCAGAACCTTTTTTTTTTTTTTAATAACCGATATAACTACAGCAAAATAGGATTTAAAGTATTTTATGATTGCATAGTTTAGATATATTTCCATTTCATTAATCTGGGTTATTTAAAAAAAAAAATATGTGATACTGGTACTGGTAGCTGGACGGTACCAGCGCAAATGTGACATCATGGCCGTAATGGATTAACATGACCCGGGTGACTCAGGTCACCCGAGTCGTCAGAATTTCAAATAGAACACCGCGAGTGGAGTCGACAAATACACGTGCCGTGTGCAAAACAACCCGACCCCAGTAACCCACCTCTTGGCTGGGGTTTGCAAGGAGTGATGACGTCACATTTGCGCTGGTACCGTCCTGTAGGATAACAGCCACCAGTACCAGTCATACATTTTTTTTTTGGTGATAACATAGATTGGAAATATCACTAAACTATGCCATTATAAGAATAGTCCAATCATATTTTGCTGTAATTATATCGGCTACTAAAAAAACTAATAAAACGGCAACCATTTTTCTCACCCGAGCACGGAGAAGCTTATTCGATTATTCGACCCGAGTCTGCAGGATGTGCGCATGCGCCAAAAAGTGGCTCGGGTGACCAGAGTCGC